>JARHVA010007723.1:365000-535000 GCA_037957365.1 Torreya grandis | reverse complement strand
CCCTCTCACTATAGAGAGGAAATAAAAAATGCAATTCCAAGATCTAAAATACATAGACCCAAGCACATAGATCCAAAATAGGGAGAGTCAAGGGTACATGTAGAAAACTATAGACCAAATAATGTCATAGTGATTGCATGTTCCTTTCATAGACATGTATTATTTGACCTATAAGAATACATTAATAAAAACTAGTACAAAGATTTTATAGCCACCTCCAAATAGATCATGCCTCCAAATATCTAAAAATCTCTAGATATAAAATGCAACAAGATCACACACAGATGGAAATAACACCTAAATCTCTGATGACATGAAATATTTTATAAAATTCTCAACTAGTGTTGAATATACTAACCATTAACAAAGTAAAATACATTAATTCATAGCTCAAATAATATATCAATCTATTATAAGTAAATAAGTCATAGAATGAGAAAACCTCTATGTCTCCATATGAATAGTTCACCTTGCATATGAATTAATAGGTGATTAGGTACGTATATAGGTGGAAGATAGATGAATCCACACCATACCATAAATATGGTAATAACTTCCCAAAAATAGTGGTAATAAATCCATCAAGTCAACATACTCATACATGTGAGATAAACCTCCCCAATGTACAACCTAATCAACCTAACAACAAATGTCTAATAAAAACCATGAAATAAAAAATCCAACACTAAAACTTGAATCTCACCTAATAAAATAATAACTTAATAAGAACATACTTAACATGCAAAAACATAGAAGTGCATGCTTGCACACACACACATGCACATAAAAACCTCTATCCTAGTTATATAATCACAATAAGTATCCATCGAAAAAGATAAAGATAATTAAACTTTTGTTTTGAATGTATTCTGATGTTATTTTTTTAATGATATTATAGAAGATAGAAATAATACAAGGAATAATCCAATGGTAACATGAAATAATAATAAACATGACATTAATAAATAAATAAATAAACTTGAGGGGTGAAAATCAAATTTGAACAAGAAAGATAAACAAGCAAGCCAATGGAAAAAATATTGAAGAAAGAAAAAGAGGATGATTAAAAACAACTTCTCCCTCATAACTCAATGTATGATAATGTGAAATACCTCAACATATATATACTACTGTCATTTGAAAATATACACCTATGTGATATAGGATCAATAATTAATGGGAAAGATCCTTAAGAACATGGCAAGAAACATAAAAAAAGAGGCTACAAAAAGTCAGTCTAAATAAAGGAATTAACATAAATAAAATTTAAATAATAATTGTGAGACAAGGAAAAATATCAAGGGGGGAAGGCACTTCCAGGGCACGACATATAAAATAAGGATGAAATATGAAGCTATGTATAATAGATTATATCAATATAGTGCAAGGGATAGGATATAATAGATAATTAATGATGTTTTATATCCATTTTAAGATATAATACCATGAATATGGGTATTTAGATGCATCAATATAAACATTTAAAATATGGTCATGAGATTTATAGTAACTTCAATTTTCATCCAAATTAATATCATTATGGAAATGGGATAGATGTATTGCATAAACATTTTTAAATAAACATATGTATAGTTTGATTATTTCATTGTATTGTGTACTCTATTTTATGTTCTTATGAAGGAATATATTAAATATGTGCTAATATAATATTATGATGTTAGTGAGAAGGTATTGTAACTCTTAGTGGTGTAAACATAGGAATTGTAACTCAAAGAACTGTGATGAGAGGATCTCAATTTCTAGGACTTTTATCTTGTTGAATCAAAACTAGAGAAGTTTTAAGTGCAATAATTGTAGGAACAATAAATAGAGGAGGTCTAATTTAATTATATGTCACATGTTTTATTTTTTTAGTTTGTTGTTTACAAAGCACTTTTTATAGTATCTCATGTTGTTTTTGATCTTCAATGTACAACTCATATAGTGTATCATGAATTGTAAATACTTTGTTATCATGCATAAAATTAAGACATTGGTTTAATGTATATGTGATAGATATCATTTGATATGATGATGGGTGTCCTATTAATCATTAATATTTTCCATCAAGAAACAATATAGATAACCATACTAAAATGGTATTAGGACTTATGATTGAATATGTTATAACCCCAAAAGGTTTCAATGTAATAGGATAATATATCTTAAGAACCATGGTTATAACAAATAACTATTTCTGAGTTTACCCTCTAATTGTAATTAATGACATCAAAATTAAGCTATTTACTTGAATTGTTATATATCATAATTACATTTGTAATCATAGGTTTTCAATCAACTAAATCATTTATTAGAGCACTACTTATATTATCATTTAGAATTTCATGGTCATAAAATTTGATAGATAAATATTGAATTTATGAACATATAACCATAACTATGATACCATATAAGATATGTTCATTAGAAATCATTGGTTTAATTTTACACATTGGTATACCGACATTATCTTGCTTTAGAACATCATGATTTTGAAGTCAAATTTTAAATATTTTCAATCATTAGGTTGTTATAAATATTTAATCATTCATTTTAGTATTATTTCCTTCCACATAAATAAATTTACCATTGATTACATCTTATATTTTATGTTAAAATGTGTATTACTTCTTTCTATTACGTCTAAAATGTATTTGGTAGTCACAATATTATTTCACATAGTCTTTTTATAAGAAATAGTCTAAATGTATCCAAAAAATACAATGGATATAAATATATCATATTTCATTAAAGAAAAATTTTAATCACTTGGTGATGAGGCTCATATAACATTTTAATTTATTTATGCTCATGGTAATGTGGAAGAACCAGCATGTCAAGAGGTTTTGAAATTGCTTTAACATTTTTGGCCTCATTGTTTCAGTGAATCTTAGCTTATGTTTTGGGAAGAGAAGAAGAAATTAAATATAGGTATGGTTGAAAAACCTATTTGGTTGTGTGTGCATTGAATCATATGATTGTGAAGATTTCTTATTTGTCTTAGGAGGATGACCTGCAAATAAGATAACAATAAAGAAAATAGTTGTTTAGATAGATAGTTGATTGGATTGCCTATCACTAGCTAGATCCTAGAAGTGAGAGCTTCTTTGAGGGATATCAATCCACACATTTTAAACAATTAATTTTATAAAAAAAATTGATAAAGTACTTACATCAATGATCAAAAGGTACTGATATTGAACATAAGAAATGGTTGATATAGAAAATAGACTAAAATGACTAATATAGTAATAAGAAAATTAATACTAATGCTAAATGGGTCAAGTGTGCTTCAAAAAATTAGGTAGGGGTGTGTGAAAAAGTAGGGACATAAAAAATTAGATTTGGTTATGGGTAAGAGGGTGAAAATAACTTATTGTTTTTTACCATAGTGACTATCGATGGTTGAGGTGATCATTGGTGGTTGAGGTGAATGTTGATAGACGCAGTGACCATTAACAGCTAGATAGATCATCGATAGTTGAGGCAACCATCAGTGGTTACTATGTGTAGGTCTAGATTGGTGAATAACTAGTTTATAGGATCTTAAATTTGGATTCCAAGAGATGGGTTGGTGTTGGGTTAATTATGAAATATAAATAAAGTAATTAAATAATGGAAAATAAATACTTATCTTACTATATGTTTATCAGATGAGTGGTTGAAGTGGTTGGCTTGTTGGTGGATTATGGCATGATTATAATAGAGTAGAGGTAATCAACACTTTGGTGGAGTGGTAGTGGCAAGTTGGCTCTCTAATGTGATGGTTGGATCATTGATGATGATTGAGCTATAAAAAAGAAACTCTAGATTCATAAGTTCTTGACAAAAATTGCAAATGTATTTCACCTCCTTGCTCTTCTTTTTTATAGGCATAGGAAATAGGTTCAAGTGGAGGTTCAACTTGTGTGTCTAATTATAACTTACTCATGCATGAATTTGCACATGGATGAGGATAAGTTAATTTTATAAAAATAAGGAAGGTGACTACATGGTGTTTATTAAGAAGGTGCACCGTGACTGTTAGTGGTAAGGGTGACCATTAACAATCATCCTAACCATCAATGGTCGAGGGCCAAGGTAAAGAGTAGGTAAAACTATAGGCTAAGCTAGTTGATCAAAATAACTATAGTTAAGCTTAGTTTATTTACCAAAAGGTGAAACTAGTGTAAAGGGGGTATAAGGTGGTCTAAGGGAGTTTCAAAATTTAGAATTGTAGTGTGTGGATTTTTGATGTCTACATTTTCCTCCTCTTTGGTATATGTCTTTAATAAATAAGATAAAAAACAAAAAAATTGGTTACAGGTCAAAGGTTAGGCTACCCCAAGTATGGGAGGACGTGTTCCCCCTCAAACTAGGAGTTGATGGGGTAAAATATAATTAGGTAAAAGTTTGATAAGGTGGATGAAGGTAATGATGAAGGTGTATATCATGAAGGTGGGTTATAGGTTTGGCACTAAAGCACAAACAAGTGCACAAAGTGCAAAAATAAAGTATGAGAGTCAAGCTTGTATATAGACTAGGTTATCATAGTTGGTAAAAATAAAGTTCAGTGCTAGAAGGATAAGTGATAAGTGGATTGCATTACCAAATTTAAGCATAGTGGCTAGGAACACTCATAAACACAAGTTTCCTAGGTAATGTTTATGATTTGGTGGGTATCTAAGGTAAGAAGTGCTCCCAATGAAAATACAAACTAGTCTAGTGTCATGGGTATCTAAGGTAAAAAGTGATTTCAAGAAGAAATAAGTGGGTCAAGTAGGCATGACATGGCGTAAGTTAAAAAAGTGGTCAACATGAAACTGTTGTCATTATAGTCAAAGGAACAAGAAAAATTCATCACAAAATGTGTGCTAGTTGGGCCAAGTGGACCAATGGTGAGATGATGAGGTGGTCGAGTTAAGTGGAGAAGGTAATCTCTATGGGTGGGTTGTTGATGAGATGATTTTATTTGAAAAATATGGTGTGGAAGGGGTAAAGTGAAAATGGTTGCCTATAGCCTGATCATCGGTGGTCATGGGTCTAAATGATGATCATCGATGATCACCCTAACCGTCAATAGTCAGGGGTGAACCCTAAAAATCCATAGAACAAAAGTAAAAAGTGAATTTCATTTTAATCATTATAACTTGTTGACCTTGAGATCTATAATTTTGGTGTGTTCAAGCAAAAATACTACTGATGAGGACTGTGGAAGAGTTGACTGTTAGCTAAGGTGGAGAGTATAATGAGTAGACCAACAATAATGTAGGGTGGTCATGGAAGCGAATGAGGATAGGTGGGTCTATGACATACTCCTTAATAATAATCATGAAATAAGGTAGGTGAAACACTTAAATTTATATTTTAGCTTGATTTTATAATTGAATTGGGTTTTGAGGGTGGTTGTATAAATTATTTTTCTAGGTGCTTTTAGGTTTTGTGCCTTAGGAAGGGTTTAATTATTTTTTGTGAAAATGAGCAAGTGAGATTTAAATTGAATAGGTAGGCTAGATAATGTGTAGGTTAGGGTAGGAATGGGTGAAATTTGATAGAGAATATGTTATTTTTTTATCTGGTTAAGGGTAGGTTAGGGTTGGGGAGTTTCTATCAGTGGTCACACATAGTGACTATTGGTGGTCACCACGACCATCGATGGTCGACAACCATCGACAATAGAGGTGTTGGATAGTTGATAGTTACTATGACCATAAATGGTTAGGTAATATTTGGAATGTTTAAGGAAAGGATAATTTTTAAAGGTTAAGGTTAAGTAGGTGAAATGTATGATCAAAGGGTTGGGTTAAGTGTTTTAGGTGAAAGTGATGAGATAAATGTTAGTATTAAAATAGGTGAGGGGTAGGTGTAGCAAAAGGTATGATTCATAGGCAATAATAAGATGGCTAAATTATGTGTTAATTAACATTTAAAATCTTAGGAGTAGATATAGATGCATGATCAAGTGTCACACATCTTTATGGAGATCCACCAGGGGATGAACCTAACTAATTAGGCCCATATGGAGGAGGTTGGGCTGAAAGTTATAAGGCATTATCAACATGTACCTTGGGATGCATCCATGATCATAGATCTCATCAAGATATGGGATCCATCTATAAACACTTTATTGCTGACCATCGAGATGACAATCTTATTAGAGGATATGCATAGGATCACACGTCTACCTCTTCAGGGTGATCTAATCTATCACATAGAGTGAGAGGAGCATGAGGATTACCTTGAACTATTATACGATTATGACTATGATTGGGTTACTTGGCACATTGGTAGCTTCAAATATAATATGTTGTATGAGAGGGCATCATGTAAGTAGAGATTAATGACTATGCTTATGATGGTCATTTCATGTTTTTCCCTTCTTGACTCAAGTAGTGGGAAATTTCCATACTTGCTACTAGGGTGGACTGTATTTTGATAAGTACATGTTCTCTTAGTGTAGATATATAAGGAGTTATGGGTATTTATGGCCCTTATGAGGTACAACATCTATGTTGATTTAGTTCTATAATACTGGGCCTACAAGCACATCTAGGTGATAAGGCTAGTGGGGTTATTATGGATGGGATATGCATAAATTGAGTTCCTAGTTGGAATCATGTGGTGGAGAGGTGACTTCACCGCTTTAGGTGTAGTGGGAGGTGAACATGATGTAGATTCGTTAAGGGGTGCATTGGGTGCACTAGTGATTGTAGACATTACTTGGATACCCTGTGTTTAGTTTATAGTATGGCTTGGATACAGGAGGCAAACCCTATCTCTATAGAGTTATAGATGGACATTTGACAAATGGTATGGGGAGGTAGAGATAATCCCCTTTAACAAGGTGTATATATAGTTCAACTTGATTTAATGCATTCTAGGTACATTCCCTAAATACAAGCATGAGGTCTTGGAGATTCTATTTCTTGAGCCACATCTAGTACCAACTTTGCTTGATCATGAGGAGCTACTATTTGTGTCACACATAAATGATGTTGGATTTAAAAATGTGTACATGGAATGGTACTAGTATTTATAAGTGGCTATAGATTTTGGTGATGTTGATGGTGGTAGGAGGCTGATGGATGTGGACCTAACTAGTAGAGGGGGCAAAATGGCACAAGTATAGGGGTTTGGACCTAATGGATAGGTATGAATAGTTCTAGTTGCTACATAAGTATAGGTCATAACATCATAGGGGTAGGTGGCTACATTATAGGGTTAGGTAGCCACTATGGCAAGTGAGAGGGATCAGGTTAGGGTTATACTAGCCTAAGTCACCCAAGGGTGAGATGCTCTAAGATAGTCTAGAGGAGTAACAATAGTACTAAAAGGTATAATATGGACCATTGATATTTAGAGGCATATAAACACCATTTAGGAGTTATGATACTATGAGGCTATAGTATTCACTCACTTCCTAGTGGAACCTCGATGGGGTGAGTATAGAGAAAATTTGGGAGGTGGTTCTAGCATAATGATTCCAATTCAATGGACATCATATATAGGTGGATAGATAGGTACATATAGGGGATAGGTAGGTACTTTAGGAGGGAAAACACCAAGATCTAGTGGTGCTCCAAGAGATAGTTGTGCCCCTGAGGCATAAATAGGACATAGTTTATGACATACTATATTATGTTGTATATCATTTTGATTCTGGCCTACAAGCCAATGTGGTGAGATGTACATTTTTAGAGAGAGATACATGTATATCTATGTGTACATATTATGATGGTATTTGACTCATGAGTTATATATGTGATATTTATTCATTTTTTATGCTCATGGTCTATGGTTTGCTTTGATGTTAATGATTATGATGTGATGTTTATATTGATTATGGACTACACTTATGGATGATAAAAACTAATGTATAATCACCTATCTAGGTAGGATATGGATTTTATTGATGGGTGTGCTTCATGCCATGCTTGTTTATGACATGCTAGATTTTAATGAGTATATGGTTCATTATTTAAATTTAGATATGTGATGAACATGGTTGATTATTTAATTACTCATAGATGATATAATGTTTATTATGTTGGTTATGATTATGATTATGGTTACGCATTTAATTATGACATGTGTATATGATTTTTATTAATTTTATTTAAATAAAACATATGAGGTAAGTTAACTAACAACACTAATTGGGAGAACAAAGACTATAATCAAGAGACAAACATTGTAATGAAAATATCAACTAATCTTGATAAGATAGGAAGAGGGCATAATACTTCTTCTTTGAGAAGGACTAAAACAAAACCAAAGTTGGGTTATCTTTAGGAACATAAGCTCTTCAAATGCTTCACATTAGCATTTGTTAGTTGGCTAAAAAGGGTATCTGAAGCTCATAATGTTAATCAATCTCAAAATCCCTTATAGTGTATAAGGGGGAGATGGATGAAAATAGAACCTACTTGTGAGACTAGCATGCCTCTTCTATAGGTGTCTAAAGAGTCATTATAAACAAATCTATATCATATAAAGTATGGAATGATTGATGAAAGAAGTCTATCTATTAAATTTGATTATGGATTTCAATATTTAGTTCAATTATGAGAGTCAATTGTGGCTTTTAAAGTTATATTAATTTTACCTTTACTTGATAATGGGTCTTTTGCTTATTTGCTTAGGAGATTTAGGGAAGTTGATCGATGTGGGAGGCTTCCAATAAATTATTTGAATTGATAAATACTTTAATCAACCATTATTTGAGGGAGTGGTCTGAGTTTTTGTGATTTGATTAATTTTTTTGATAGTTTTCCTTCAAGGGAATAGTCCACCTTATGTTGAACAATTTAAAATATGTTTTCAATAAATGTCCTTCAAGGGAATAGTTTGTGAATGCTTAGGAATGACCCATGATTGTTATTGGTTTGGACTTTGCTTGTTTTATTTTTTGCTTAACATAGAATTTTTTATATAGGCTTAACGGTTCACCTTTATAAAGGGAAAACTAAAAGCACAATAAGTTTGAGTAATTGTAAAAAGGTTTAGGTGAAAATGATCATGGGAATTTGTCCTAAGATAAGGGTAGAAAGTACCATGAGAACCATGTGATGGGTAGAGTTATGGTACCCATTATTCAATATTAGCTATGACTATGATATATAATCACATGATTTAGTTTTAATTAGTTGCCCCTAAATTAAGGAGATGAATGTGGTTGAAATCAAGGGATGATCTTAAGTTAAAATAAAAGGTTAACTTGATCCTTTTTTTTAAAAATGGATATAGATGTGAAGCATTGAGGGGCTCAAGTTTTAGGTTTCCTTCAATAGAAAACAACTGGTAAGTTCCTGATCCATACTTATGGGTTATGATATAGGGTCTAAGCCAATTGAAATCAAACTTGCCCCACTTGTTTCTCTTCATATAATTGATATGTTGATTTTCCTTAAGGACAAGGTCATAGATGTTGAATTATTGCAATCTAAGGTGTTTATTATAGGCATGATTGATATTATCTTGATACACAAGAATATGGGTAAGGGATGTTAATGAATGCTCATGAAGTAGCTCAAGATGGGATAAATGGTATTGATGATAATCATCCTCAGAAATGAGATATTACAAATATATGTGAAGAGAAGTTATTTAAACTTTGAGGGGAAAGATAGCCTCTACTCCAAACACAAGAGAGAAAGGGGTAGCACCCATAGGGGTTCTAATTCTAGTATGATATACCCATAAGGTGAATGGGATGTGTGAATGCCAATCCTAACTAGATACATTGACCATTTTAATAAGCATATTGTTAAGAGTTTTGTTAGAGGCCTCAGCTTGTCTATTTAATTGAGGGTGATAGGGTGAGGAGAAAATTATTTTTTAATGAATAATATAGGACTTTGAATTAATTTTTATTAAACTATTTATCATTATCAGTGACAATCTTTTGAGGAACACTAAAGTGGTAGATGATGTGATGATCGATAAAGTCAATAATCTTCTCTACTTTGGTTGATACTAGAGGGATAGATTGCATCAATTTGGTAAAATATTTAGTCATAGTGATGATATAATGGTGTCACTATGAATAATGGGGGTTAATTTAACCAATAATGTCTAGACCCCATTATGAGAAGGGCCAAAAATTAATGGAATTGTAAAGACTGTGGCTAGGTACATGATGCAAATTGACATTTTGTTGACACTTAAGACACATTTTCACATAATCAAAATAGTCTTGGTTAAGGGTAGGCTAGTAATAGATAAGACAAAGGATGCATTTAACTATGGAAAAGCCACTAAAGTGTCCCCCATAGACACCATCATGCATTTCTTTGATAGCATGAGAGGCTTTATGACTATGTAGGAAATGGAAAAGGAGACCATCAAAGCCATGCTTGTAAAGGATTCCCCAAATAATGGTATAACATGAGGTAATGTAGATAAATGCTAATTGAGCATTCCTACAAATCCCAGATGGAATGATGGCAAGGTTGATATAGTCAAATGTCTACTAATACTAATGGTCAAGTTGAGTTTCTTCCACACTGAAAATGTTGGGAGAATCTGGTTTAACATAAGAAGGTTGGGTAAGTCTATGTATAATGATAGATAGATTAGATTCAGAGAGCATAAATGGGATATTAGAGGTGAGGGAATCCATAGTATCATAAAACTTATTAGTAGATGGTGAGGTTGATTAGATGTGATAGTGTTCAAATGATGCTAATAGTTCATCAATTAGTTGTTTATACTATTGCAAAACATCATTATTACACTAGTAAGAGTCATTTATTTGATTGAAAATAAGTTAGGAGTCACCAAATATATTGATTGATTTCATTGCTATGGATAATACAATTTAAAGGCCTATGACTAGGGCTTCATACTCAGTCATATTGTTAACATTCAAAATCAAGATTGAAGGACAAAAGAAGAGGTTCATCATCAAATAAAATAATGATGACGATAGCTCCCCCAACACATTGAGATTTTGATCCATCAAATAACATGGTGACTTGATGGGTGAATTCTACCTGAGAGAGAGTCATGATGGACTCATTGTGAAACTCAAAAGAGGAGGTTAGTTATCTGCTAATGGGGCTTCAACTAATTGGTCAATAATAACCTACCCCTTAATTGATTTTTTTTAGGGAACCTAATGTCAAAATATACTAAAATTAATGAGCCATTTGGCCATACATTGGTTTTGGTATGGCTTGGAGTGTATGTACTTGAGTGGGTCGGTATTGGTTATGACATAGATTTTATGGTTAAGAAGGTAGTGGTGAAGTTTGGTGGTCATGAAGAATAAATCTAATAAAAGTTTCTCAGTATGGATTTACCATGTATTATACTCCAAAATCATGTGGTTGATGTAGTAGATGGTTTTCTCTTTATATTGTTCATCCTGATGAGCAAGAATTACCCCTAGGAAGTGGTCCATCATAAATATATAAAGGTAGAAAGGTTTGTCATCCTTGGGAGGGGTGAGGATAGGTGGAAATAAAAGGTACCTTTTGAGTGAATCAAAGGAATTTTGACAGTTGTTATTCCTCTTAGAAGATACATCCTTCTTTATAAGGTGGTGGAAGGGTTGGCATTAGTCCAAAAGTTAGGAGATAAAGCAATTAATGGATTGGAGTTTCCCTTGCAAACTATTGAGTTGTTGGAGGTTGGTTATATCAAGCATATTGAGGATTTCTTTGATATTGGTGAGATCAACTTTGATTCCCTAGAGGGAGACAATAAAACCAAGGAACTTTCCTAATAAGACCCCAAAAATGCATTTCTTGGGCTTAAGGTAAACATGGTAATGGATAAGTCACTCAAATATTATCTTGAGAATGACTAAATGATCCTTTCAAAGTTTTGATTTTCTGATAAGGTCATCCACATATTCCTCTAAAATCTTGTGGATAAGTTCATGGAATATATAAGTCATGGTAGATTGGTAGGTTACACCAACATTATTTATTCTAAAAGGCATGACTCTATAGTAAAAGGTTCCTCATGGGGTGGTAAAGGTGGCTTTGTGTTAATCTTTGATGGAAATTAGGATCTGATTGTAACCCAAGAATTTATCCATGAGAGATAACATGTCATGGCCAGTTGTAAGATCAACTAGTTTTTTAATGGTTGGTAGAGGGAATTCATCTTTAGGGAAAGCAAGGTTGAGTTCATGAAAGTACATAAAAATTCATAGTCCCCCTATGTCTTTAGTGATAGGCATGACATTCAAGACCCATTGGGGATAGACAATGGGTTGAATGAAATTGATAGATATAAGATGAGAATGGATATGTAAAGGTGCATGCATCAAAGTTTCTACTTGACAAGCTTGGATTCATAGTTGGTTACTATGTTATGGGTAGAAATGGTGGGTTCAATTCTAGGCATGTCACTATAATACTAAGCAAATGCTACGTTGTAGTCTTAGAGGAAGGAGAGGAAATCTTGAAGTTTCTTGGCATTCAACGATTGGCCAATTTTGACAATGTGGGGTTTTTTTGGAGTGCCCAAGTTGATATACATGGTAGATTAGTTCAACATGGTCTAAGTTTCAATAAGAGTGGATTTGTGGATGTTATAATCTAGGGCACCAAAGTAGGTGATAATGGAATCATCATCCTAGCATTGAATAGTGTTAATGGTAGGGCAGTCATCTCCTATCATTTTAGGATGGTCCAAAGGGATAGTTACAATTTTCCCTTCCTTTTGATAGGTCAAGGGTTTTAGGATAATCATGTTTATGTAATAAACATTAGGTGGGATGATGTCATCATCTTTACATGCAGGTGGAGGAGAGGTCAGTGATGAAGGGGTATCTTCCTCAATAATGGTGGTGGTAGGTGGTTTGGTTTGCTTCTTGGTGGATAGAATGAAATATAAGCCCTATTTTTTATGAGGATTTATAGTCTCAATGGAAATAAAATCATGTGGGGCATCCTCATATCATTTGAGACCAAATGCCTTCAAATAATGTATGTGGAAGTACATCTTGGCAAAAATTATTTTATCTAGGTACGAGAAACTACTGCTAAATGGTCTAGATGAAAGAGAGGTGGTGGAAGCATTAAGGGATTTGTCAAGTCCCCCATAAATAAATGGGTTTGACAGTGGGGGGATATAAATGAAATAATATTTTTGACATTAGGGTCATATCCATGTTGGTGATCAAGTTTCCCATACTCTTGGGGAGTAGGGAAAGTTTCAAGGGCATGGAGGTGATATTCCCCTAGTGAAAGATGTTGGAATGTTGATTCTAAGTGGTCTGAGGTGGGGATTTGATCAAAGGGGATGGATGAGCTAGTTGATGCCTCATTGGTGAAAGAAGATATGATGTCTACTTTTTTGATTAAATGTTTGTCTTTGGCTATTGAGGTTGTGCTAAAGGGGGTAAGAGAACATCATTGGGTCGATAAGTCATGTTGTATATTGAGAAGGTACTTGGGTCAACTTCAATGGTGATGACCCAACCTTTATGCTCAAATTTAATGCAATGATGAAGGTTAGAGGGGATGAAACCCATGGAATTAATACAAGGTCATTGAAGTAAAACATTATATTGTAATTCGCCTTCTAGTACATAAAAGAGTTTGGGGAGCATGTGATGTCCTACATAAATATGAAGGATAACTATTCCTAGGGTAGTGGTCCTAGTGTCATTGAAATATCTAAGGATGGTTGATGTTTCAAACATAACATTATCTATTAGGTTTAGTTGGTCATAGGAATGAGAGGAGATGATATTAATACTAGCTCACCCATCAATCATGACCTATTTGATGTGGGTTTGGATGATGTAATATTTAATAAAGAGAGGTGCATCTGGGTTATTAGGATGGATATAAGGTATTTATGAATCCTTGAAGGTAACAAGGGTGGAAATTTGGAGAGTACAAATAAATGTTGATAGAGGTTGAGGGTCTTCAATTTGGACCTTTACTGACTATAATGCCTCTATAATTATTTAACAATGATGAGGCAATGTAGTAATCAAATCATATAATCTCATCTTCATTAGGGTCTAGTGGAGTTGTTTGATCACCACTCTCTTGATGGATTTAGAGGGATTGGATTGGGAGGTACCCAAGATATATATTTTGGGTTTGGTTGAAGGTGAAGGTGTTTGATTTTGGTTTGGTTGGGAGGTAAAAGATGGGTATGTCCATGGAATGGACATTTTGGTCTTTCCCTTATCCTTTTATTGACAATTTGATCATGTGACCACATAGATAGTATGGATAGAGGGAAGAGTCAAGCTAGGAGATGGGTTTGGTTCCTCATCACTCTAAGGTGAGAGTGGAGTAGTAGGTGGGCATTGGGTAGAGGTTGTCATTGGTTAGATTGGGAGTAGGCCCATGGGAGGTTCATCTTTTAATAGATCATATTCATCATAGATTTGATGGGTTATGGTTTGGAGAGCTTTAAAGTTCTTAATGTCATGCCCTGATGTCTTATGATAGAATCACACTTGGTGGTCATTATACCAGGTAGGTTTTGAACCAAGAGGGTCAAATGGTCTGATAGGAAGTAAGGTCAAGCAAGAAGTGTGCAATAACCTTTGGCAAATGGTAGAGTAGGACTCTAATAAAGGTGGAGAAGGTTTAGGGTTATTGGTCTTTGTTGGTATAGTGGAAGTCTTTTTGGGAGTGGGTTTGGTGATGGAAGGTTAGGGTAAGTTGGTGTGTTTGGTTGGTGTTTTTAGTTTTGGTAAGGTGAATTATTATAAAGTAGAGGTAAGAGTTTTCAAAGAAGGTAGCTTGGTCATTTATAGTGTGGTGAAGATAAGTGTGTTAAAAAGTAACTATGAAGGTGTAACCAAAAGTGATAGTGGGGTTATAGTTGAGATAGATGGTTTTCTAGTAAAATTATAGGGATGCTGCCCCAAGATAGAGGGCAAGGTTGAAGGAGGTAGGAGCCTAGACTTCTATCCTTTTTCTAGCTTTACTTATTTAGTCTATTTGGTTTTGTGGTTTGTTTTTGGGTTTGGTGAGGTGATCTCCACTTTCAGAGATGGTTGATTAAGGCTCTATGTAGGGAAGGTGCCTAGTTTTTAGTTGTCTTGGCTGGTTTGGTTGGAGAAGGTGACTTGGTTGTTTGGGGTTTGGGTGCATTATATGGGTGAGGAATTGTTGGGTTGGTAGATGTTTTTATCAGTTTGGTTGGTAAGATAGGGGTTTGGATAATAGGAGTGGTGGGTTGGTTTGTTAAAGGTGTGATGGGAGGTTCCTTCTTAGTGAGATAAGGGATCCCCATTTGATACCAAAAGGTGGATCGATCCATGTTCGGGTTGAAGATAAATTTTAATTTCTTCACTAACCTAGAGAATGGTTTGTAGGCTAGTTCTATTCCCTAGATGGTGGACTTGAAAGATAATCCCATAGGTTGAAATAGAGGGATTTTAACCTCATCATTTTCCTTAATAAAATGATATAAGGTTTAAATGGGTGAATCATATGTGGTAGGTACAAACATGGTGGATTCCATTTTGGGAGTGACCTCTAAATGGGAAGAAATATGTTCAATATTTGAGGAAGATGATAAAATGGTTTCTTGTTTCGGTATGTCAATTGAAGGAGACGTTGATGATTACACTAACTCAATAAGTGGATAAGGATAAAGGGTTGCTTCCTGAACTTGGGTCTCTAAAAAAGGAGAAAGTAGCTCCACTACCTCAATAAGTTGAAAGGGAAAAGAAGAGGTAGGTTGAATTTTAGGTTACTCACAAATGAACATGCCAAGAACCATGTTAATAATATGGGCATCATGAGAACACTCAACTATGTTGTTTTCATTTTTGGTAGGTGAATGATTGGGGAAAAGTTGTCTTGAAGTTTTAAGGTCTTGGTTTTGAGTTACATTGGGGTTATCCAACACAAGCTCCCCCTTATCAGTGAGAGATTTGACAATGATCTTGAAGTTATTACACCTAATAATAGCATGCCCTATTACTTGATGGAAGGTACATAGATCATTATTGTTGTACCAATTAGGTGTGGGATAATAAGAATCAAATTATTAAGGTGTTTTGATAGGAGGAAGTTATATGATGTTGGTCTTTAGTAAATTCTCTAGAATTAAAGCATAAGATTCTCTAAGTGGAGTAAATTACGTTTGGTCATTCTATTTTTGCTTCCTCATGTTTTGCTTTAAGGAACTAGATGAATTTGGTTCATTGAAATATGGTGGAGACGAGGATTCAAGTATAACCATATTAATAGTTCCCTTTCTTTTAGTCCCAGTGTTGGTTTGGTTACTTGGCTTAGAAGAAGAGGTCTCATTGGTTTTATAGTAGAGTTCTTTTTTTTTAGTTTTAGCTTTCCTTCATTGATGGCTCTATTTTCTAGCTTACGCACCATGGTAAAATCTCTATCAAAAGTTTTGAATCTCTAAATATGCAATGTAGAAGATATATGCTTGGTACATGCTCGAGAAAAAAGCTCTATCAGTTTGGGTTGGGGTAAAGAGAAGGAGAGTTTATTGATCAGGCTCCTCTAATGAGCTAAAAAATCAATAATAGACTCATCATCAAATTTTTAGATAGAGGAAAGGTCAGTGATGGAAACCTTCTTAGAGATATTTATCAAAAAGTGATCCAAGAAGGTTTGGGCTAGTTGGGTGAAGGAGAACAAAGAGTGTTTGGTTATGGTAATATACCAGTCTAATGCTAGACCAAATAGGGACATGGGGAAAGTATGAAGAAGGAGGGCATCATCATAAGCAATAAAGTAAAATGCACGCCTAAATACCCTGAGGTGATATTGTATATCCTCTTTAATATAAAATTTGGAGAACTTGGGAAGTTACAACTAGGGAAGATATGATCTTATAGGGACATATGGGTGAATGGGTTCATTATAGATCTAATCATATGACAAGACATTGTGAGCTCTAGAAATGGATGACTCTAAGGTATTCATCTTATCCATGAGCATCTTTATGAGATCTATTTTGTGTTGTGTACCATGAAGTTTTTAAGGTGCATATTGTTGTGGTGGTTGGGTGACATATTGATAACTGGTAAGTGGTTGAGGATCTACCATATACTAGTATGTAGACATAGGTGGTCAGGTAGATACTATGTAGGGGTAAGTGGATAGAGGTGGTTGGGTGGTAGATAGAGATGCATGTCCTTGTAGGTTAAGGGTGTAACCTAGGTTTGGTGAAATGGGTATCTATTGTGTAGAGGTAGTGGTTAGGTTAGTGATCAAGGGAAGGGTGGTGACCCTCATATTGATCAATCATAAGGTAGAAGGTATAGGTACCATAAGATTTTGAAGCAAGGTAGTGATTAGTGGATTAGAGGTAGCCAATGGAAGGTTGGAAATGCTAGATGTAGGTACTCCCATGGTGAGGATATTTTAGGTGGCTAGTGATAGTGTTGCTCCTAAGTTAGAGGCATTATTGGTGGGGGTGGAAGGTATAAGGGTGTTTGTAGCTTGGGCAGGTTGGTTTTCCATAGGTGTATCAAAGTGATTGTTGGTATATGAGGAGGCTTGGGTAGTCAATGGTTGGGTAGTAACCATGGTAATATAAGTGTTTCCTATAAGGTGGTAAGGTATTACATAAGGTGGATCTATAGGAGGAAATGAAGTAACAATATGATGAGGCATGGTGTTAATATAATGCTAAAGGGACACTGGATTATTATCTAAGAAGGTGGAAAAGTCTACATATCCTTTGGGAAATTATTGAGGGAAATAAGGAATTCTTAAAAGGTGAGGAAAGTCTATTGGTTTATAGATGTAGTCCATAGGTGAAGATGTATAAGATTTCGATTAGCTTGGTGATGGTTTTTGTTTTTCTAGGTTCTTTCACTGCTAGTAGGTTAGAACCATCCAAGGTAAGGGGGAGAAAATACATAAATAATATCACCACTCAAGTAGAGAGAAGATAATAAAATATCAAGGAAATTAATCACACTCTAAAGAGCATGTTAAGTCCTAAGGGTTATTTTTTGTCTCTCTTTTGTCTTATGCCTTAAGCTTTCAAGAAATTGTGTGACTAAAATTAGCTTATAGAGTGGGTACTAGAAAGGAAGTCTATGGTTGGTTTCAATTTGTGTTTAGACTCTTATAAATAATATATATTAGGAATCAATATGTGGATTGGTATTGGGGCCTACACCCTCACTTCACACACCGTAGTGATAAGGGTGTTGGGTGCATTGCCAATATATACTAATTTATAGAGTTTATACTCAAGTAGAGAGTTGATTTAGTTCTCCCCTTGGTAACGACTGCTAAGCAAGATTATTGGGAAAGGGTAAGGTGATTTCTAGGTGATGAAATCCTATTTGGGCCTTTTTTGAAGTTTATTTGATATTTAATTAATGAAGGTGGTTTGGTTTAGTATGTGCAACAAAATATGATGCTATGATATAATTACTTTACTTTAAGTTAAACTATGTCAGCTAAGCCTAAAATCAATTTATGTATGCACTTAATTTTAAGCCCAAAAGAAAATTTTGATTTAATTTATGAGCATATATTAGAGAGAAAAGCATATAGATGTAAACAAGAGAAAACCCAAGTAAAGACTCAAGGTCCCACCAGGTGTGCTAGAATGTTTCAATGAATTTTAGCTTATATTTTGGAAAGAGAAGAACAAACTAAATATGTGTGTGGTTAAAAAACTTGTTTGGTTGTGTTGGGTAAATATTTTGTCGTCAACTAACTGAAGACAAAATGGGTATATCAACCACAACATAGGGAGATTTACACCACGACAAGTATGGGTTTACCAGATCTGGATGAAGTAAATCTCTCCTCTCATCAAGGGGAGGTTCCCTATAAATATTTACGCATTGGATATATGTATGTAATTAAGCAGAAAATAACACATGTGATGGTATAACAACACCTACCTCTCTTTTTTCAGAGGTAATGTATAAAGAACAAAAGAGGGAAATCCTGGTCCTTAGCTAACAACATTTCTCCTTTCAGGAATGGTATCAAACGTGAAGCAAAAAATCACCTAAAGTAACAAAGTTCACAAAGAAAATCACATAAGCACAAATTCTTCTGTAGCCTCCTTCACTGATTTGGAACAAGTGTAACCATAGAGTGAAACAAAGCACAAAGTCTTTGCCTAAAACTACAAAAGACAACTGAATCTCAAAGATAAAAGTAGATCAAAGTCCAACCTCTACCTTTTAGAAGCATTCTTAGATAATATAAACACACCCACTTTGCTTATTAAATCAGATAAACAAGAGATTATCAGGAAAAAGAACATAAGAAACTGTTTCCTAGACAACACAAATAACTTCAACACAAAGTCTGAAATAAAATTGCTTCTCATTCATTCAATAGAAATATGATTTACAAATTTGATCACAAAGTCTCAAAAGTTGTTTCAATTTTGGCAGAGTGTTTGCTATTAATTTTTCTAAGATCATTTACAAATGAGGTCTCCACTATATATAGGGAGAAAATCCTCAAAAACTAGAAAATAATAAAATACAAAAATATCTCAGTCAAAGATGACTCATCTTTGACTTTGAGATATTTTTTGAAATATTTACATCTAATTAAATTTTACAAAATTGCATGCACTTTTCACAAAATGAAAGTGCATAAAGAGAGAAGAAGAAAGAAGGGGAAAAATTCAGTTCTTACTTCCAGATTTCTTAATATGGGCATCGTACATAGTGATGGATGCCTGAATTTGTACGATATCCGGTAACACAATCGTGTTCTTGGAGATGATTCTGGCTCTAATCAATGCATCCTTCAATGTTGTGATGGCCTTAGCATGACTAGTTAACCTAGATTTTATATTTTCCAAAGTTAATTGAGCATCTAGAATATTGTCTATAAAAGACATTGAGAAGGATTTTTTTTCAAAATCTCTCTGAATCATCTCTTTGAAACTCTGGATCATTTCTTCCACTGGGAGGAACTGATTGTCCTTAGAGGTTAGGTCGCAAGGCAGCTCTTCTAGTTTATTTAGCAGGCTTAGGTCGCTCTTCTCACTAGCCTCTTTGAAAGCTTTGAGATCATCAATTAAATCTTTGAGTACCTGGATCCTAAAAATTAGTGACTCCTTGATCTCAACATAAGAGTCCTTATTGGAGATGACACCGATGGATATTAAGGTGCTTTTCTTCAGATCCCTCATCTCCTTCCATTTACTAAGATCCTTTTCTAAATTATCAATCTCTTGAGAGATAAGAGAGACAAAGTCATCTAACTCTACTCTTACCTTCCTCATCTTACTCATCCTTTCTGTAACCTCTAATAACAAAAAAAATCCCTGAGTATGCATTTTTTCAATATAATCCTCCAAGATTTTTCCCTTCAAGTAAGTCTTTTCTACTTTTTGAATGACTGGGTCATCCACAGAGAAGGCCTCTGGAGTTGCTGCTTCAGGGGGAAGAGTGAACCTTCTTATTACTATTATTAGTTGCTCTGTCTTGGCCTTATAATCTTTCATCTCCTTCTCTTGGTCAAATTTCTGGATCATGATGTCCATAGTAGACTGAAGGTCACTTTTTGCACCTTCATGAGTAAATTTTCTAAGTTCAACATGAGAGATGGAATAGCTACTCATTTCAAAACCCTCAAGGGTTGCATCCTGTGGAGGCTTAGTAATTTCTAGAATTTTCTGCCCTTTTTCTTCGACCAATTTCGAGAGAATCCTTGGCCTCTTTGGAGCTTTGGCTTTCACCTACACTATTTTTCCAAAGTTTAAGTCATCTGGAGAGATGTCCAACTTCTTTCTTTTGGGGGTGAATGCTGACATCCAGGGTGAGAGAGAAGTACCTACTATGGCAATGGTTCCCTCAGTTGGTGTTACTATGGCAGCTTCTACACTGCTACTAGTGACAGTGGTCATAGTTGGAGTAACTGGCAAAACTGTACCAACTACTGATTCTAGCTATTGTGTAGGGATTTCTGCCAAGTCGAAAGAAGGAGAAGACAAACTTGGGATGGAACCAGAGGAGTGAGGAGAACCTCCATAAGTGGCTTGAGGATCATCAAAGATGACTCTGGAAGGAGAGGCAGCTCTAGAGAGATAGAAGAGGGTACCACAAGAGACTGAGGGGGAGAAGGAGAGATGATCTTAAGCGGTTGTGCTTCTTCTTATGAGAGCGGAGGTCTAGTGCTTGGTTGCCCTGACGGTTGATCATCTATTTCCATTGGCTGGGTTGCCTATGTTTGAGGGCTCTGTTCTTCAGTTCCTTTTGCTACCGTTTTAGGCTCTTCAGCAGTTTTTGGTTTCTTAGATACAAAGATGATTCTAGGCTTGTGAGGCCTAGAAGGGGAAGGTACATCACCTTTGTTTTTGGTTCTATTTTCTATCTTTTTCTTCATCTCTACTTGATATTCAGTCTCTGATCCCGTGATGAATTCTCTCAGGATGATCCCTTTAGCTGCTAACCAATCATTGGTGTTAGCCAATATTGGTTTGAATCTTTTTCTCAGAGAAGTCAGCTCTTTTTGAGACCACTGAGTTAGAGGAAGAGGGGAACCAACAACCTTTTTGGCTAGGTATTTGCTGTTGACGATGTTCCCATCATCGGCCAAACTAGAGGGGATCTCTGCAAGTCCCAGATATTCAATTTGGTCTAGGGTCAGCCTATAATAATCCATCTTTCTGATCTCTTCAGCCATCCTCAGGTTGATCTAGATATTCTCAATCATGGGCTCATGGAACTGAGTCTTCTGCCTAATTTTATCCTTGACTCCCCTATAGTCAAATTTTTTTCTTCTCTTGAATGGTTTTAGAGTGACCATCTATATTTCATTTTCCATGACCTTGGCTTTGGCTATTGTTGCAATGGAGTACCTGCCAATTTTGATTGAAAACTTGAATCCTAGTTTCTTCAGCTCCATTTGTCTGGTATGCATGATAATTAGTTGTCAGCAAAGTTCTATTAATACCAACTTATCTGAAGGGAACCTAGGGAGCATATAGGGGTAGCCTTGGAAAAAGCTAACCCAAAGATAGCAGAAGGTGGGGAATTACAAGAACATGCACCCGTAATCATTGACGACTACCCAAGCCTCATCTGATACTCTCTTCTGCTCAAGCTGAGGGTTGAAGAGGCAAGAAATATGGTGAAAAAGGCATCATTTAACATTTTTAAGTGGTGGGTCAATCTTTGTAGAGTTAGCTGAGGGTAATATGAGTACACTGGGGTTGTCTTTCTATCCCCCTCTGTAGTTAAACCCAGAAATGTTTGCATTGTGACAGCTATGTATACAAGGTACAAAGTCATATGGAACTTGTAAGAAGTATGTACCTTGGTTAGCTACTCATGGAAGGTGTTGCTGATCTACTCTCTCCAAAAGATAACCTGCTTACCCTAGAGGATGATCTTGATGAATGGATACATCCATTCATGAAACAGTGAAGAAGACGGGAGGCCTCGTACTCTGCTAAGAAGGGTGATCAAGTCACCAACTTCCTTGATGAAGTCACTCCTTAGGAAGTTTCATGGCCATCTTGATAAGTTGGTCCTGGGGGCCTTCAACCATTTTTAGTTCATGACTTTCTTTGCCCTCTCAGGGTCTTTATCGTATTCCTTCTAGGCATTCGTGAAGTCAATCTTGGCTACTTCGGTGGCTAGAGGGCACATGAAAAATTTATCGATGAATTTGGGATCCAGCCAAATCACCATGTTGCCACTGGCATCTGAGATTAACCTGGTCTCTTTGTTGTAGAAGTGGGCACATTGGAGAACGAACTAACTATGATGTGCTACCACTAGAAAAGCTACCACCAGGTGGATGTTGCTCTCGATGATCTTTTTTATTTTGGTGCTTGGGTTCATCGCCTTTGTTTGAGCTATGAATTTAGCCATGTCCACATTGCCAATTTCTATGTCCTAGATGTCGTTGACATTTGATGAGACCAACATGAGTGGGAAGATGCCCTGATATTTGTACTTCATGGTCTTCACCTTTTTTAGAGATACTTCAGACATGGGAACTGGGTTTGGTCGGACAGGTGTCAATGAGCAAGAGTTCTCTGAAGGTACTACAGACATGATTATGAGATTAGAGGAAAGTGGGCAAATGGGGAAAAAACAATTTAAGTGATCATGGTCAACGGAGGTCACTTAAAAAGGCAAGGTTGGAAAAAGGACTAGAAAATGAGAAAGAAAGGGAAAGAAAAAGTCAACGTGGAAAATACTCTAGAGTTATGAAAATCTGGAAGAGGGATGCATGGGTAGCAAAATTTGCCACCCCTGCATGCTGGAATAAAAGAGATGCAAGGGTAGTGAAATTCACCACCCCTGCATGGATGGCCTACACAGGCAGTGAATTTTTCCACCCTTGCAACTCAGGTGTGAAAGAGGTAGTGGTGGTGAAATTTGCCACCCCTACAGGTTGGAGAAGTGAGGGTAGGGGTGATGAATTTTGCCACCCCTGCATAATAGACATGCATTGATGGTTAAATTCACCACCGATGCATGTCAGGCATGGAGCGTGGGTGAGTGGAAAATTTCATTTCTCGTGCATGAAAGAATGAATGTAGGCGGCAAAAATCACTGCTCGTGAAGGTGAAGAAAAAAAGGGGTGGAACAAGAAATACGAGCAGTGAAAAATCACCACCCTTGCGGGCTTTGGGATGAAACCTATGGGGAAATGGAGAAGGATGGCATTTTTAGCCATCCCCAGTAGGGAAAAAGGATTTTACAAAAAATGATAAACTGATGAATAAAAATAAAAACAAATGCAAAAAATGAGATTGACCTGGAAAGCCACACGTGCCACAAGCTCAAATCCATGAAAATGTGCTTCAAATCACTCGTCAGATGGCCTAGACGTAGAAGGTAGGAGGAGAGGAGGAGGTAGTGAGAAGAAATGAGGTTCAAATTAGTTTATATGGGGTGAAAGTTGACAACAACAACTCATCGTGCATGGTAATAAATGTTGCACACAAAATTGAGACATGCTTGGGCAACAAAATTTGCCACCCTTGCATGTTTCGGTGGGTCTAAATGCAGGGGCAGAAAATTTTGCCACCCTTGTAGGTTGGGATGTAAGGGTGGAAAAATTTACTTCCTTTGCAAAAAAAATGTAGGGGCGGCAAAATTTATCACCCTTTCTTTACAAAGGCCAAAATGCACTGGCGGCAAAATTTGCCACCCGTGCACGAAAGAATGAAAAGACCAACTCTGGAAGAGGCAGTTTGGGGGAAGGGGTTCCTTGGTCACAATGAGATCGTAACCACTCACGTGTTCCTAGGCCAAGATGAGAACGAATTCAAAATCTGTCTCAAAAACAAACTTAGAGAGACAAAAGATAAAATGGATAAGTTTTGTAGGGGGTTCCCAAAAATGGGCTAAGCTAATTTTGGAAACAATAGCTGGCTCCTATTGGGGAACTTTCATTAATAAAATTGATTAGTGGGATTAGAAACCAGTCTCTAAGCACCTTTATCCAAGCCATTGAGTTACAGAGTCAAGCTAAAAATGAAAGACAAACAGATAAAACATAAAACTATACATATATACAAATGGGCTTCTCCAAGCCTCAAAGATTGAATAGCTTTAGATGCTATTCGCTGTGAGGTAGTGCAAATGGTGTTCCATCTTGGTACTCTAGCAAGAAGCTAGCCTTACCATAGAGCTGTCGAATGGTGAACAGGCCTCTCCATAGGGAGTCAAATTTGCCATGCATCCCTCTTGGTTCTCGCCTCTTGTCTCACAACAAGACTTGATCTCTGACTCAGAATTCACAAACTTTAGCTTTCTTATCAAAGAGTGCCTTCACCCGATTCTAATGTTCCTTAATCTGATCCACTACCATAACTCGATGCTCATTCAGGTCATTTAGACACATGATCCTTTTGTCGACCGAGCTTTCGAAGGTTGAGTCTTCGATTGCTTTAGTTAACTTGAGCATTGGGAGTTCAAGGGTGATGGGGATTTCTGCATTTAAACCATAAAAAAGCTGAAAAGGGGACATATCTATAGCCCTTTTGGGTGTTATTCTATCTACCCATAAAGCATCATATAATGCTTTGTGCCACGTCTTCTGATTATCGTCCACCAATTTTTTGATAATAGTGACGAGGTTCTTGTTACTCGATTTTGCTTGGCCATTTTCTTGAGGGAAATAATCTGAAGTATGGGATAAGGTGATCCGATAATAGAAACAAAATTGAGTAATTTCATGTGATGAAAAATAGGTTGCATTATCTGTTACGATCTTTAGTGGTACCCCAAACCTGGAGATGATATTTTTTTTGAGAAAACTGCATACCACTTTAGACGTAGCATGCTTGGTTGGGATGGCCTCCACCCAATTAGTAAAATAATCTATTGCCATGAGGACATAATCATGTTTGGCACTTGAATATGGGTTGACTACCTCAATGAAGTCAATACCCCACTGCTGAAATGGTTCCTCAATCACTACCGGCTTGAGAGGTAATGCAGAAAGCTTAGGCTTTCCAACAAATTACTGACACAATTCACACCTACGCACTCATTTGTAGGCATCCTAGAAAAGCGTGGGCCAATAATACCTTGCTCGTAGAATTTTGTGCACTGTCACTAGTGTAGAATAATATCCCCCACATGCTAGATTATGGAAAGATTCTAAGAGTCTTTCTTGTTGCACCTTGTCAACACAATGAAGAAATGCCCCATCTAGATTTCTCTTATAAAGGCCATTGTCCCACAGAATATAACCAACTACTTTCAATTTAACATTCTATTTCTCTTTAAAAGAAAGATGAGCATGACACTCACCATATGTCAGAAAATGAGCAATGTTAGAATACCACTCATCAGTAGTGGCAACAAAGAGAACCGTAGGAATGCTTTTGATCAATCTTTCTTCACTTTCTGCTTCACCTGGAATGTTGTTGGCAATCAATTGGCAAAGACCCTTTCCCCATATGAGCTTGGTTGGTTTGATGTCCGGATCAAACTCCTAAGTCTTGGCAATCCAGTTACCTCTTTTCGTACTGAACTCCTATTGAGTCAAAATGGATTTTACTATTGTATGTGATACGAGAATTTCGATGTGAGAGTTCAGGATATAAAACCTGAAGTGTTTGACTACTTTGACTACTGCGTATGCATGCCTCTCCATAAGGGAATATTTTAGCTCATGATCCTTAAGTGGACAACTCATGAAAGAGATAAGATATTCTACACCTTCTAGATTTTGTTGGATCAAAATGGTCGATAGTGTATTTTTGGAGGCATAACTATATATTTTGAAATTTTTAGTATAATTTGGATAGACCAAGACT
The DNA here is from genome assembly GCA_037957365.1 of Torreya grandis. Taxonomy (NCBI): domain Eukaryota; kingdom Viridiplantae; phylum Streptophyta; class Pinopsida; order Cupressales; family Taxaceae; genus Torreya; species Torreya grandis. Next base: position 508,837 of record JARHVA010007723.1, on the reverse strand, counting down.
AGTGCACGGGCGATTGCTTCCTTAATTTATTTGAACGCTGATTTGCCTTCAGCAGTCCACCTGAATGTAGCATTGCCTTTCATCATGTTAACAATGTGTTAGTTTTTCTCAGCAAACTCAGGAATAAATTTTCAGAGAAAATTCACCTTTCCAAAGAAAGAGTGAACTGAAGTCTTACTTGTAGGTAGAGTAAGTTCTTGGATGGACTTGACTCTCTCTAAATCAATTTTAATACCGTCATGGGACATAATGTGTCTGAGGATTTTCCCTTCAATTACTTCAAAAATAGATTTCTTTGGGTTTAAATAAATATCGTTCTGATGACAGCGTTCCAGTATCCTTTGCAAATGGTGAACATGTTCAGAATGATGTTTTGAAAACACTTTTAGATCATCTAGGTATACCATAATGAATTTTCCCATCTCATCTTTGAAAGTGAGATCCATCACCCTTTGAAATGTGGTGCCTATGTTTATCAGACCAAAACACATTCTTTGGTAAGTGAATGTGCCCCAATGTGTGGTGAACACTGTCTGTGATGATCTATTTTTCTGACTTCGACCTGATTGTACCCTAAAAAACCATCTAACATTGATAACATTTCTAAACCTATTATCATCTGTAAGACTTGATCCATAATAAGAAGGGGGTAGTTATCTTTTAAAGATAACTAGTTTAAGTTTCTAAAATCCACACAGATTCAAATTTTGCCATTCTTTTTCCTGACAGGCACTATGTTGGCAATCCATGTTGAGTGATGGATTGGAAAAATTATCTGGGCATCAAGCATCTTTTGTATCTCAGCTAAAATAATACTTGAGATTTTTGGATTATATTTCCTAGATTTTTGCTTATAAGGTACAAAATTGGCTTTCAGGGGAATGTCATGACAGATGTCATTTGGCCTGAGTGATTTTAGATCATCGTAGGAATAGGCCAATACATCCATATATTGGCAGAGTAAACTAGCAAACTCAAATCTTTCTTCGGGAGTGCAGCATTTCCCAATGTTTACCATCTTAGGATCGTGCTTAGTTCCCAAGTTGACCTGATCAAAATCTTGGGAAGAATTTGAATCTGTTTGCTATTGTTTAATAAACCTGTCATGGTTATCAAACAACTTCTCTAGGGAAACCAGACCTTTGGAAATCCTATTCCCCCTAAGCTGTAGAAAATCTTCACTTGTATTCATATTTGGCTTAGGAGTTTCTTCACATTCTCAGAGTTCACTATCTTCAAAATGCAGTTGTTCAAAGCTGTCCTTTTACTCCAAGAAGGCAATGATTTGATCATCATTGTTAAATACTTGCCAATGGCTGGCATTATCTGGTACACTCAGTCGAAAGACCAGTTCAATAGTGTACCTATCTCCCTTAAAGTCTAGACGAGGGACTAGAAGGGTGGCAAAGACAGCCAATGCATCTGCTTGGTCATTGAATTTCCTTAAAACTGTAGAGATGTTGAAAGCATCAAAATTTTCAATCTGATCCCAGACCAGGTTGCGATAGTGGTGCAACCTTTCATTTTTTGTCTGATAAAGGTTCTTCACTTGGCAGACTATCAACTCGGTATCCCCTTTAGTATGGAGTAGCCTAATGCCCCTTTCTTTGGCAACCTATAGTCTGAGCAATAGGGACTCGTATTTAGCCATGTTGTTGGTATTATTGAACTGCAATTTATAAGATGAAGGAATAATGTCTCCCTGAGGAGATACCAATATAACCCTGGCTCCCAAACTAGTAAATGAGCAATTGCTATCAAATTCTAAGGTCCATACCTCGTTAGATGCTGCCTTTTCTTTGAAAACTCCTTTATTTGGGGAAAGAGGCTCTTCCATGTATTCATTTTGATTTGTTGATTTTCCTGATGTGCCAGCTGAACACAATCTCAAGTCATTACCCATAAGAGTTTCATCAGATGTCTCATGGGATCCATCCATAGATAGGAAATAGTTACCCATGCCTGAGGACTCAAATAAAATTTGAGCTTTCGGTGCCAATGATCAGGTAACTACGTACCTTGCTTCTTTTTTAGGAAGTAACTTCTTCATGACACCTTGAACTAGAATCCTTGCTTTCGACAAGTCCATACTTAGCTCACCTCCAACATCTTTGCAAAAATTCCATCCAAGCAGGATGCCGTAAGATGTTGGAACATCAGGCACTAAAACTGTCATTTTTATCCACTTTTTTGGAAAAGCCACGAAGGCATATTGAGCATCTTTTATTTGACCAAGGAGAGGGACTTACTTATTTTCCATGAAAAAACACCTCCCAAAAGTTTTGGTCAAAGTCAGGCCAAGAGAATCTGCCACTTTCACGGGCATGACATTATCTAAAGCTCCAGAGTCTATAATACAATTACTCAGTTTATAACCATTTATAAGTAAGAAAACATAGAAAGGTTCTATTTTCCTAAGAGCGATAGAAGGAGTCACAACAAGATTATTTTGAGCCAGTTTATCTTTAAGGGGATCATGAATGGCTTTCAAAGAATCTTATCCTATATGGACAGCTTTGTTTTTTACATATTTTGCTAACCTATCAAACTGTTCTCGGTTAGCCCTTAAATATTCAACCTTTGTCATTTCAATTTTAGTTTTTCTAGCATGATCAATTATATCAAATAATTAAAAAGAACTTGCAACAGAGGAAGAGAGTCCATCATCAAGAATTTTAGTAGGTATGACACTGGTCTAAGCAATAGAAGTGGAAGGGATGGCGTGGTTGGAGGAACTTACTTTTTTATGAATTACCTGCTCTTTTGATTGTGGAGGCAATGGAGTCCCACGTTTAGCAATGGAAACTGCTAGCTAGGGCTCCTCCTCTATCTTTCCTTTGTCAGCTTGTGAGGCTGACTGATTTTGAGATCTAGTAAAAATAGCATAGGATCTATCCAAACCGTCCCCTTTACTTCCAGCTTCATCCTAGTAATCTAGGAAACCGATATTGGAGTCGCCAGCTAATTATTCTTCCTGCTCATCGAAGAGATTAGCATCTTCTTGTCAGTCTAACTGAGGTTGAAATGAATTGTCATGCTCAGCTTTCAAATAACTGACTGCTGAATTGGCAAGTGTTGCTTCAATAGCCAATCTCCCTGGAGGGGGAGGTAGGTGATTGGATTGCCCTTGGTTTTGGGTAGCATTACCCTGATATTGTTGATTCAGGAACATTCTCCTATGCGCATCTTGATAGGTAGGAATAGACGTACCTTGGGCCATTTGCCTCTTTAAAGCTATCAGTTTATTTGTCAATTTCTACACCATAGGGTCTATAGTACCTAAAAAACTTTTAACAGAGGAAGATAATTTATTTTTATTAGGGTCTTTTCTGATCTTACCTGCCAGGATAAGATCATCCTCAATCTCAGTAGCCAAACTTTGAGCCAAGGCTAGATCCATAAGACCAACTCACCTCAATAGGAAACTTACCTCAGAAAGCTGTGAATTGATAAAAAAGCACTTGAGATTTTTCGGCGTGGGTTGAGCCACAGGTGGAATCCGGTTTCTCAACTTGTTGAATTTAGCTATGAAATCCCTCATGGGTTCTTGGGATTCTTTTTTCAACTGCGTTAGCTAAGCCAACAAATCATGTGCATCTTCAGTAAGTTTGAACCTAGCTTCGAATTTAGACTTGAGCGTATCCCAGTCTGTTCCTAACGCAGCCTACAGGTGATAAAACCAGTCCACGGTAGTTCCTTGCAAAGTTTCTACAAAAAGCCTAACTACTACATCTTCAAATTCCACGCCGATCACACCACATGCTATGGAGAAGGCAGCAATATGCTCGTCGGGATGAACCTTTCCATCACCAAAAAACTTAAGAATTTTTTTTCTAGAACTATGAGGTAGTTCATGCAAAGGTGTAGTCAAATTAAGAGGACCAAAGGAATTACCCCATGGGCCTTGAGCCATTATGTTAGGATGATTAAATGGTGGGATAATAAACCTTGGTGGGGTATTTATAGGCAAGGCATGATTGACGGCAGGAAAAGAAGCTCTACCTTGCATTGGTGACCCGATAAGATCAGGAGGAAGACTCCTAGATCGTTGGATGAAAGGCGGTGGAGGAAACAAATCAAAATTGCTCTGCTGTGCCAACTCAAATATAAGGTCAAAAACACCCTTAGATCTCTGACTTTTGGTGTAGCATGGAGTTGCCAAATTTTAAATGGAAAAGGGACTGAAACTACTTCAAGTTAGAGCTTGAGGCTTCAAAATGCACATTCATAGTCCCCAGCGGCTCTAATTTCACAGACCAGATAATGTAACAGAGATGGAGGGAGATGGCAAGGCTATAATGATAATGGGTAAGACATTGAATGGAGTTGCCAAACTATGTAATGGATAAGAGTAGGGACTGCTTCAATCTAAAACTTGAGGTTTTAGACTGCACATTTGAGGTCCCCAGCAGAGTCGCCAAAAAACTGTTGGGTGAATATTTTGTCATCAACTAACTGAAGACAAAATGGGTATATCAACCATAGCATAGGGAGATTTACATCACAACAAGTATGGGTTTACCAGATCTGGATGAAGTAAATCTCTCCTCTCATCAAGGGGAGGTTTCCTATAAATATTTACGCACTGGATATATGTATATAATTAAGCAAAAAATAACACATGGGATGGTATAATAGCATCTACCTCTCTTTTTTCAGAGGTAATGTATGAAGAACAAAAGAAGGATATCTTGGTTGTGGGTCAATAGCATCCCCCTTTTTTCAGGAATGGTATCCAACCTAGAATAGAAAATCACCTAAAGTAACAAAGTTCACAAATAAACTCACGTAAGCACAAAGTATTCCGTAGCCTACTTCACCAATCTGGAACAAGCGTAACCATAGAGTGAAACAAAGCACAAAGTCTTTGCCTGAAACTACAAAAGATAACTGAATCTCAAAGATAAAAGTAGATCAAAGTCCAACCTCTACCTTTTAGAAGTATTCTCAGATAATATAAACACACCCACTTTGCTTATTAAGTCAGATAAACAAGAGATTATCAGGAAAGAGAACATAAGAAACTGTTTCCTAGACAACACAGATAACTTCAACACAAAGTCAGAAATAAACATGCTTCTCATTCATTCAACAAAATATGATTTAAAAATTTGAGCACAAAGTCTCAAAAGTTGTTCCAATTTTGGCAGAGTGTTTGCTATTAATTTTTCCAAGATCATTTACAAATGAGGTCTCCACTATATATAGGGAGAAAATCCTTAAAAACTAGAAAATAATAAAATATAAAAATATCTCAGTCAAAGATGACTCATCTTTGACTTTGAGATATTTTTCCAAAATATTTACATGTAATTACATCTTACAAAATTGCATCCACTTTTCACAAAATGAAAGTGCATAAGGAGATAAGAAAGAAGGGGAAAATTCAATTCTTGCTGCCAGATTTCTTCATATGGGCATTGTACATAGTGATGGATGCCTGAATTTCTACGCTGTCTAGTGCAACTGTGTTCTTGGAGATTATTTTAGCTCTAATTAATGCATCCTTCAATATTGTGATGGCCTTAGCATGACTAGTTAACCTAGATTTTAGAATTTCCAAAGCTAACTTAGCGTCTAAAATATTGTCTATAGAAGACATTGAGAAGGATTTTTCTTCAAAATCTCTCTGAATCATCTCTTTGAAACTCTGAATCATTTCTTCCACTAGGAGGAACTAATTTTCCTTAGAGGTTAGGTCGCAAGGCAGCTCTTCTAGTTTATTTAGTAGGCTTAGGTCGCTCTTCTCACTAGCCTCTTTGAAAGCTTTGAGATCATCAATTAAATCTTTGAGTACCTAGATCCTGAAAATCAGTGACTCCTTAATCTCAACATAAGAGTCTTTACTAGAGATGACACCGATGGATATTAAGGTGATTTTCTTCAGATCTCTCATCTCCTTCTATTTTCTAAGATCCTTTTCTGAATTATCAATCTCTTGAGAGATAAGAGAGACAAAGTCATCCAACTCTGCTCTTACCTTTCTCATCTTACCCATCTTTTCTGCAACTTCTGATAACAAAGAAACTCCCTGAGTATGCATTTTTTCAATATAATCCTCCAGGACTTTTCCCTTCAAGTAAGTCTTTTCTACTTTTTGAATGACTGGGTCATCCATGGAGAAGGCCTATGGAGTTACTACTTTAGGGGGAAGAGTGAACCTTCTTATTACTGCAGTTAGCTGCTCTATCTTGGCCTTGTAATAATCTTTTGTCTCCTTCTCTTAGTCAAATTTTTGGATCATGATGTCCATAGCAGACTGAAGGTCACTTTTTGCACCTTCATGAGTAACTTTTCCAAGTTCAACATGAGAGATGGAATAGCTACTCATTTCAAAACCCTCAAGGGTTGCATCCTGTGGAGGCTTAGCAATTTCTAGAAATTTTTGCCTTTTTTCCTCAACCAATTTTGAGAGGATCATTGGCCTCTTTGGAGCTTTGGCTTTCACCGGCACTATTTTTCCAAAGTTGAAGTCATCTGGAGAGACGTCCAACATCTTTCTTTTAGGGGTGAATGCTAACATCCAGGGTGGGAGAGAAGTACCTGCTGTGGCAATGGTTCCCTCAGCTAGTGTTACTGCGATAGCTTCTACACTGCTAGTAGTGATAGTGGTCGTAGTTGGAGTAACTGGCGAAACTGTACCAACTACTAATTATGGCTCTTGTGCAGGGCTTTCTGCTAAGTTGAAAGAAGGAAAAGACAAACTTGGGATGGAACTAGAGGAGTGAGGATAACCTCAAGAAGCACCTTGAAGATCATCAAAGATGACTCTGAAAGGAGAGGTGGCTCCAGAAGAGGGAACACTGATCAGAGAGATAGGAGAAAACGGTACCATAGGAGACTGAGGGGGAGAAGGAGAGATGCTCTTAAGTGGCTGTGATTCTTCTTGTGAGAGTGGAGATCCATTGCTTGGTTGCCCTGATGGTTGATCATCTATTTCCATTGGCTGGGCTACCTATGTCTAAGGGCTCTGTTCCTTGTTTCTTTTTGCTGCCACTTTAGGCTCTTCAGTAGTCTTTGGTTTCTTAGATACAAAGATGATTCTAGGCTTGTGAGGCCTAGAAGGGGAAGGTACATCACCTTTATTTTTGGTTCTGTTCTCTACATTTCTTTTCATCTCTGCTTGATATTCAGTCTTTGATCCTGTGATGAATTCTCTGAAGACGATCCCTTTGGCTGCTAACCAATCATTGGTGTTAGCCAATATTGGTTCGAATCTTTTTCTTAGAGAATTCAGCTCTTTCTGAGACCACTGAGTTGGAGGAAGAGGGGAACCAACAACCTTTTCAACCAGGTATTTGTTGTTGACGATGTTCCTGTCCTCAACCAGATTGGAGGGGATCTCTGCAAGTCCCAAATATTCAATCTAGTCTAGGGTCAACCTACAATAATCCATCTTTCTAATCTCTTAAGCCATCTTCAGGTCGATCCAGATATCCTCAATCATGGGTTCATGGAACTGAGTCTTTCGCCTGATTTTATCTTTGACTCCCCGGTGTCAAATTTTTCTCTTCTCTTAAATGGTTTTAGAGTGACCATCTGCATTTTAGTTTCCATGATCTTGGCTTTGGTTGTTGTTACAATGGAGTACCTGCCAATTTTGATTGGAAACCTGAATCCTAGTTTCTTCAGCTCCATTTGTCTAATATACACGACAATTAGTTGTCAGCAAAGTTCCATTAATACCACCTTATCTGAAGGGAACCTGAGGAGCATATAGGGGTAGCCTTGGAAAAAGCCAACCTGAAGATAGCATAAGGTGGGGAATTATAGAAACATGCACCCGTAATCATTGATGACTGCCCAAGCCTCGTCTGATACTCTCTTCTGCTCAAGCTGAGAGTCAAAGAGGCATAGAAATACAGAGAAAAAGGCATCATTTACCCTTTTAAAGTGGCAAGTCAATCCTTGCAGAGTCAATTGAGGGTAATATGAGTACACTAGGGTTGTCTTTCTATCCCCCTCTATGGTTAAACTTAGAAATGTTCACATTGTAGAAACTATGTATATAAGGTACGAAGTCATATGGAACTTGTAAGAAGTATGTACCTTGGTTAGCTACTCATGGATGGTGTTGATGATCTACTCTCTCCAAAAGATAACCTACTTACCCTGGAGGATGATCTTGATGAATGGATACATCCATTCATAAAATAGTGAAGAAGATGAGAGGCCTCGTACTCTGTTAAGAAGGGTGATCAAGTCACCAACTTCCTCGATGAAGTCACTCTTCGAGAAGTTCTGTGGCCATCTTGATAAGTTGGTCCTGGGGACCTTCAACCATTTGTAGTTCATGACTTTCTTTGCCCTCTTAGGGTCTTTGTCGTATTCCTTCTGGGTGTTCATGAAGTCAATCTTGGTTACTTCAGTGGCTGGAGGGCACATGAAAACTTTATCGATGATTTCAGGATCCAACTGAATCACCATGTTGTTGGTAGTATCTGAGACCAACTTGGTCTCTTTGTTGTAGAAGTCGGCACATTGGAGAACGAACTCAGTATGATGTGTTGTCACTAGAAAAGCTGCTACCAGGTGGATGTTGCTCTAGACAATCCTTTTTATTCCAGTGCTTGGGTTCGTTGCCTTTGTTCAAGCTATGAATTCAGCCATGTCCACATGGCCAATTTTTGTGTCCTAGATGTTATCGACATTCGAGGAGACTGATGTGAGTGGGAAGATGCCCTAATATTTGTACTTCATGGTCTTTGACTTTTTTGGAGATGCTTCAGACATGGGAACTAGCTTTGGTCAGGTAGGTGTCGATAAGCAAGAGTTCTTTGAAGGTACTATAGACATGATTGTGAGATTAGAAGAAAGTGGGTGAATGGGGAAAATGTAATTTAAGTGATCATGGTCAATGGAGGTCACTTAAAAAGGCTAGGTTAGAAAAAAGGACTAAAAAACAAGGAAGAAAGGGAAAGAAAAAGTCAACATGGAAAATCCTCCAGAGTTATGAAAATATGGAGGAGGGATGCACGGATAACAAAATTTGTCACCCCTGCATGCTGGAATAAGAGAGATGCAAGGGTAGAAAAATTCACTACCCCTTCATGGATGTCCTGCATGAGCGGTGAATTTTTCCACCCTTGCAGCTCAGGGTGAAAGAGGTAGGGGCGGTGAAATTCGTTGCCCCTACAGGTTAGAGAAGTGAGGGTAGGGGCAGTGAATTTGACCGCCCCTACATAATAGACATCCATCAATGGTGAAATTCATTACTGATGCGTGTCAGGCATGGAGCATGGGTGAGTGGTGAATTTTTCCACTCGTGCATGAAAGAATGAATGCGGGCGGTGAAAATTGCCACCCGTGAAGGTGAAGAACAAAGGGGGTGGAACGAGACATACGGGTGGCAAAAAATTGCTGCCCTTGCGGGCTTTGGGATGAAACCTATGGGGAAATGGAGAGGGATGGCATTTTTAGCCATCCCCAGTAGGAAGAAAGGATTTTACAAAAAATGATAAACTGATGAAGAAAAATAAAAACAAACACAAAAAATGAGACTGACTTGGAAAGCCACACGTGCCACAAGCTCGAATCCATGAAAACATGTTTTAAATCACTCATCAGATGGCCCAAACATAGAAGGCAGGAGGAGAGAAGGAGTCAATGAGAAGAAATGAGGTTCAAATCAGTTTATATGGGGTGAAAACCGACCCCAACAACCCGCCGTGTGCGGCAATAAATGCCGCACATGGAAATCAAGGCATGCTTGGGCGGCAAAATTTGCCGCCCTTGCATGTTTTGGTGGGTCTAAATGCAGGGGTGGAAAATTTTTTTGCCCTTGTAGGTTGGGATGCAAGGGTGGAAAAATTTGCCACCTTTGCAAGAGAAATACAGGGGCGGCAAAATTTGCTGCCCTTGCTTTACAAAGACCAAAATGCACTGGCAGCAAAATTTGCCACCCGTGCACGAAAGAATGAAAAGACCAACTCTGGAAGAGGTAGTCTGGGGGAAGGGGTTCCTTGGTGGCAATGATATCATAACCACTCTCGCGTTCTTAGGCCAAGATGAGAACGAATTCAAAATCTGTCTCGAAAACAAACTTAGATAGATAAAAGATGAAACAGACAAGTTTCATAGGGGGTTGTTCCCAAAAATGGGCTAAGCTAATTTTAGAAACAACAGGTTGTGCATGCATTGAATTAGATGATTATGAAGAGATCCTTTTTATATTATGAGGATGACCTAGAAATAAGACAACACTAAATCAAATAGTTTGTTAGATAGATAGTTTAGTGGATTGCCTAGGGCTAGCTAGATTCTAGAGGCAAGAGCTTTCTCAAAGGCTATCAATCCACACATTTTAAAAAATTAAGTTTATAAAAAAAATGATAAATTAATTGCATAAATAATCAAAAATTACTAAAATTGAACACAAGAAATGCTTGATAAAGAAAATAGACTAAAATGACTAATATAAAAATAAACAAACTAATACCAATTCTAAATGGGTCAAGTGTGCTTAAAAAAAAAGGTAAGGGTCTATGAACAAGTAGGGACATATAAAATTAGATTTTTTTGGGGGTAAGAGGGTGAAAATAAATTGTTATTTTTATCATAATGATTGTCAATGGTTGAGGTGACCGTTGGTGGTCAAGGTGACTATCGATGGTTGGATAGACCATCGATAATTGAGGTAACCATTGATAGTTACTATGTGTAGGTCTAGATTAGTGAATAGATGGTTGATGGGATCCCAAATTTGGATTTGAAGAGATGGGTTAGTGTTAGGTTAATTACAAAAGGAAAATAAAGTATTTGAATATTGGAAAATAAGTACTTATCTTTCTAGAGGTTGATCAAATGAGTGGTTGAGGTGGTTGGTCTATTGGTGGATCTAGCATGATTTTGATAGAGTAAAAACACTCAACACTTTGGTAGAGTGATGGTGGAAAGTTGGATCTATAATGTAATGGCTAGATCATTGGATCATTGATGATGATTGACCTATAAAAAAGAAACTCTATATTCACAAGATCTTGATAATAATTGTAGATGGATTTCACCTCCTTGTTCCTCTCTTTTTATAGGCACAATAAAGATGTTCAAGTGGAGGTTCAACTAGGATGTATAATTATAAATGGCTCATGTATGAATTTGCACATAGATGAGGACAAGTTAATTTTAGAAAAGTAAGGAAGGTGACTTGTATTTTGTTCATTAAGGAGGATGATCAGGGTGACCATCGGCAATTATCCTAACTGTAAGGGCCAAGTAAAGAGTAGATTAAAAGGTAAGATAAGATAGTTGGTCAAGCTGACTATGGTTAGGCTTGGCTTGCTCATTGAAAGGTGAAACTAGTCTAAAAGGGGGTCCAGGGTGGTCCAAGGGGGTTTCAACATTTGAAATCATGGTGTGTGGATTTTTGATGTCTACACTCATCATTAACCTAGAAATTAGGCATATCATTAGCATTAGATTTAAATTTTGACTAAAATTTATATTTAGAATTGGTAGAGGTCAAAGAATAAATATCATATTTAAGTATGTTGATTTATAAAAGTTTAGTAGAAAGTTATAAGGCATATGAAAATTATCACAAAAATATTGGTAAGTAATAAACATGATTTTTTATGAATTATTACAACAAAATGTTAGAGAAATATTTTATAACTTTATATAAGATATTTGCTGATACATTCTTGTAATCATAGTATTGAATGTAAGCACACAACCACTAACATCCTAATTAGGTCCTTTTATTAGTTTAACAAGTTGAAAACATGTCACTTTATGGATAATGCATATAAAATTGGGATGATAAAATATAACAAAAATATTTTAAATGATGCATACATACGACTAGTAAGGCATAAAACTAGTTCAATCCATACTATTTAAGACTTATAAGAAATATTCTAGTCATTGTTAGGTTATCATGTGAAAAATAAAATTATGAAGAAAATAAATATCAAATATGATGCAAAGGATCACCCCTTCCATTTAAAACTTCAAATTTAGAAAAAAAAATGAAAAAATTATGTGAAGACCTCATGGACCAATGGATTTTGTATTATATCCTGAGAAATGATGACTTGAGTATATTGTTGAGATCCTTGCAAAAGTTTCATTTATTTTTATTTCATATACTAAATGAATATATACATTGATACATTACTATTTGTATTAGAATGTATATGAGCCAATCCATAATTAGTGTAGACACACATATTTATTATTAAACCCATGATAATGTTAAATTTAACCAACCCTTAACATATATTACTTATGCATGCATACATGACTCTTGTCGACATTATTCCTTAATTGTTGTCATATACAAGTTTGATCATTTCAAATTTTTGTTAATAATACAAATGAAATGCATAGCATATTACTAAATAACTTAATACTATTACTATACAATGTACTAATCTCATATCACTATTCTTACTTCTTGGGAAAATATTCACCTACTCACATATTTTACCTATGTGAACTTGTCCACGTATGTTGGACATATCCCCACACTAGTTAACAACTAGTTTATCACATTTAAATTATTCATATTAGTTAGCCCATAAATTTTTAATTTTGGTTGAAATAAAATTACCTAAAGAGTCATCTATATAAACATATCAAGCCTAATCCTTTTATTATCTTGTACTTATCTATTTATTACTTTACTCAAAATCACTTTGTGAATCAAGATGATCTATCGTAAAGTTTCTAAACTTATTATATTTGAAGGATAAATATTTGTGCTATGTATGAATATATTTTTTATGTTAAAATGAGATGTATTGAAGTGTTTAAATCCACATATAGGGTTACATTGCATTTTAGTATTACATATGATTTCACATACTAACTATGTGGGATAAATACTTTTTTTTTACTTCCTTATTCAAAGTATTGGATAATTAGGTATAACATAAACATAGGGGGTGGATAAGGTTACCTCAACCCTTCCATTTTACTCTTTTTACATAATTTATAGTAGTCATTTAGTTTACAACTAGGGTTTCAATTAAATAGAAGGATATAAAAGCTTTAAATGTAGGATCAAAGATATCTACATGCACCAAAACCCTTATCATAAATTACATGAAATAGTAACTATAGTCAAATAGTGTTATATTTCATATGCACACAAGAATAATATAATTTTATAGGGTCTCATAGATTCCCTTTTTCCATATTTGATAATAAATAGGAACTTTTACAATCACTTTTTATGATCCTATCATACCTTAGACTTACACAAAAGTGAAATAAGATAAGTACTTCATTCACATAGTGTTTTCCATAAACAATAAGTTAATATATTCTAAAAGCTACAAAATTTGTTTGGATATTATACATATTAAGTAGTCAGAATAGTCTATTAGTAATATCCTATTATGGGCCACATTATTAAAAAAGTAGATAACATCTTTTAGCATTAGTAGGAATGGAGGATATATTATTATGAATAATACCAATACTAATAAATAAAGCATTATGAGAAATAAAATATGTTTGAGTAGTAGTAAGAGGATTATAAAAAGTGATTAGATATTCAGTTATAAGGATATTAACTCAAAGAGGAAAAATATTAGGTGGATGTATGAGAGTATTAGTAGGAACACTAGACTTTCCACCTTCATAGAAGGAGATCCTATTGGGTCTGAGTTGTATACCTCTATTATTTGGCCTTGCACACTTGAAGAGAATGGAAAATAGAGATGAGAAAACTACTAGTATGTAATTTTATTTTAGGGAGGGTTTAGCATTTAAAATGGACCAAACATAGAAAATGACTGATAGGCACCTACAGAGGGTATAGTTAGCTCCCTACTACTTCTGGATCTACCTGAACCAAGCTGAGAGGAGCTATGGGTAGCTTTCTCACATGGAGATATTATGTAATTCAACCTCCATGGGGATTATTGGCATAAGGGAACACAAATCTAACTAAAACATAACCAAAATCACTCACTCCACCCAAGAAGGGTTGTCACATAGAATGAGCAAATGCTATAGGCCAGATACAAGCTACTAAAGATAAATATGAAAGTGAATTAAATCTTCATTTTAAAGAATTCTCAACAACATAAATTGAATGGAAAACTACAGTGCTAGGTCTTTAAAGCACAAAACTACAAATACATGTTATATAGGCAATTTTTATGTATTTTCAAGGCAAATAACATTTATAGTATGCAAAGGGTGTGTTAAATGTAGGTTAGAATAGGGTAGGACAATTAGATAATAATAAAAAGGGGTGGTATGCTAGTGTTTTTCAAATAATAAAGTTTATTTCAACATACATGACATCACTTACTATAAAGATGTAGGAAAACTAAAGTACAAGTCATGGAAACTACAAGGAGAATTTTGCATCCATTGGTGCCAATAGAATCCAAATGCCCAAATGGTCCCTAAAACCTTATAACATACACTAAAACTAAAAATATGAAATACTTATACTAAATTCATGAACCCAGGGTGCCCTAATGAGGTATTCAACAAAATATTTCCAAACCACTTGTATAAAGGGGTTTATAACCCAAATCTATGCCCAAGATGATAACTATACATAAACACAAAGCTAGATATACAATCAACATAACATGTAAACCATCCCATTACATTTCATTAATAGGATATAATAAAGAACCACAAGTTTTATCCATTAACTTTAAAAAATATCTGACATACACTAATGTTTTAAAATGTTGTCATGGGGACAACCATGGTATATTTGCTCGATGTTGGATAGGGGAGACATATAGAGGTGCTTCCAGAGCTTATTAATGGATATACAACTACAACCACCTTATCAAGAGACATATAATGCAAATATTTATGATCCTAGAACTTGAAATATCCTTTACTTAGAAAAACAAAGACCAACAACAACCTTTGAATAGAGGAGAATCCCTCTATTTATACATTTTTTACCCTTCTTATCAAATATGAGAATGAGGGTTGCAATTTTCAAAAAGTGCAAAACACCCCTCCAAGTTCCACTAAAATTCTCCCAAATGGAAAAAACCTTTTCCATGCCTAGAATATTCATGCATTTGCAAGGAAAATGATTCCTCTAATTGCCTCCATAAGGAATGATGAAGATCCAAAGTAAATCTTTTGACTTCTTGGTGGGAAATACCCTTTACATGAGATAGAAGAAGAATATTCATGGGGGAGTCCAATAAAAATTTGTCCTCATGTGTAACTACCTAAATATACCTTAGATTAGTTGCTTACATAACTGGAAACTCCTAAATAGTTGCCCTTCCTTTTATACATGCCATAGAACAACCTTCTCCTAAAATGATTTCCTAGAAATATTTTGGATCCATGGATCTTTGAATTATTTTCTTTGGAGTGGACCACCTTGATTTACAAAACTACAATATATCCCTCCCATGGAGGTGCTTTAATAAGCAAACATGAGAAAATGAAAAAACTTGCATGTTTTTACTTTTTTTAATTTTTGGATCCAGCTTATTTTCTCCACCTTGCACTTTGCACCTTTAATTTTTTAAAATTTACTTTTTTACACTTTTCAATCTTCACATTTGATTTTTTTCAAATTTTCCCTTTTAATAATTCCTTCATATTTTTTAATGTATAAATACATTATTTTCACTTTTTGAATTATGGGGAAATTCTGGCTCCTTTTGTAAATTTTCAATTTACAATTTGCATAAATGCAATTTTCAAAGGTGTAATTCACACAGGTGCAATATGCACAAGTATAATTTACATAGGTGTAATTTGTATAGTTGTAATTTATACAATTATAATTTTTAGATGCGTAATGTGCATAAGTGTAATTTGCATAGGTACAATTTTCACTTGTAACTCCCCTTGTTAATCGACATCTAGGTGCAATTTGTAGTTTGCATAAGTGAAAATTTTAATTTCTCCTCAACATCTCCCTAAAGCTCCTTGAGTTGACCTTTTTCATGCTTACTTTGACTGATAGGAGTGGGATAATTGACCATAGTTTACATGGTGCAATTTGGGAACTCTTATTTTTCATGGAGCATTTTGAAGACTTATATTTTACATGGTGCGTTTCCCACTAAGATTTTTACAGGGAGTTTAGGGTCTCGTTTACAATATTTGAAACATGTAATTTTTTGGATTTTTCAATTTTAAATCCATTTTATCTTGGTTGTAATAGAGTACCCATGTGGATCTTTACATAAAAAAATGGAATTTCCCTTTCATTAACTAATTAAGAAGGGACTACAAGTAAACATGTTGCTCCATATCACTCAACATATTAAGCTAACCTTCATATGAAGGAATTAATATGCAAAGGAAAACATTAAATGAATGAATATCTTCCATATTTTAACATAAGTTGTGTGGTAGTTGGATATGAAATAACAAAGGATGGAGCATGTGATATCCCTTAATAAGAATCACTACCATAAAAATCTCTAGATATTGGGCTTGAGATACATTGTGATGGACCTACATCAACACCTAGTTAGGGAAATTCATTTCTATCTAGATCAAGTTATATCATAACACTACCTAAATGGGGATTTCCTCATGGAAACCATGATGTACTTTTACCAACTCAATCCCCTAAATCTTCAATACATGGTGCAGTTACCCATGATCTTTGTATACCTATCCAAAATTTAGATAAGACTCTCTTAGTAATAAAACTAGATTCCAAAGCTTTTGGTCTTATTAGATATCTTGATAACCATTATCAAATGCCATAAAATTTAATGAAATCCATATTGTTACAAACACATATAGGAAGCTATCAAGCATGTATAAATCTCCCCATTCTTCCATTGTCATTATCTATTACCTTGCACAATGCTTATGTTTTCCTACAATTTTATGTTCCCTTTGCTATGAGATCAATAGCACAATCTCAAGTTGATATCATTAAATTATAAGGGTGAAAAAAACCTATTAATTCTTTATTTGAAGGTACTTTCTTCCCTTTCTTTGTATTATTTGATGAAGAAATGGATACCATTGAGATGGTATAAAACTTGCACATGCCCTTTATTCCATCTAGCTTGGCAATTGTGCCTTTGTTTCATTTTAATTTACCACTCACCTATTCATCCATGATTTATGGAATCTAGATATGACCTAGCATTTTGCATGTAGTTTGGTGAAAAATGCACTCTATGTTCCTGTTTCCACCATTTTCCCTTTCTTTTCATTCTAATGAATTTGAGGATGGTAAAACACTTTGCACTTTACACCTTTTTTTGGTGCAAATTGCATCTTACCTTCCACCTTCTACCAAGTCCCTCTCTTCTTTTCCATCATGGGAATCTCTACATCATTTTGAAATTGTTGTTCAACATGCAGTCAACATGAAATTATCTGCCATACACCATGAACTTTCTTTTGTAAAACCTTGCTTTATTTCTATTGAATTTTTACCACATAAAAGGGGTCCTTTGTGGTATGGTGTTAAGTGTATTTTATGTCCACATAGGCATATTTATGATGGTGTGGAGATGTGAATATTTGGCAAGTCTAATTACAATGTGGATTATAATATTGATGTGTTTCTCTCCTCCCCTGCCACATGGTTAGTCTTAGGTGGCATGACTATCTATTATATGTTGAAAAATATATCCTTAATATTTGATCTTACCTAGGGATGTACACACCTTGTGTATGTACAAATAACCCCAAAATACTATACTAGGTGCTAATCCATTAGGCCATAAAGTCAACACATAGAAGTTATCAACAAACACCCATGAAGTCTCAAAAAAACATGGTAGACTAACAAAAATAGATTAAGGGGATATAAAAATGAACACACAACAAAAAATGATGGAAAGGAACTATACAAGGCAGGCCCAAAGTAGAGGGGAAATAAATCAATAGAAGGACAAAGCAACAAAACACTATACAATATGTACACAATTGTAGTCTCAATTGAGAATATGTTTTTGATGTCTACCATTAACTAGAAACTCCAGAGTCTTGTCATCCCTTAGTTTCTTGAACTTTATAGTAGCTTGGTGGTGAAGATGAAGTATACTAATCTCTGCACTTGCCTAAAAGTATGTATACTAAGTTATGATAGGATGACACGTTAAAATAAATCCTCTTTACATGATCTCAAATCTGGATAAGACCATGATAAAATATTTTGGTATTCCTTCAGTAGCTATAAATAAGCTTGTCTCTCGACTACAATCAAATGAGTACCAATGAAGAGTGACTTAGGATCAACAATGTCATTCATATACTCAAAGTACTACTTGAAATAACTGTGAAAATTTTCATTCTCATGGGCATAGAAGATAACCCCAATTTCATTGAATGACATTCTCCAAATAACACCTTCAATGTCAAAACCACCATCAAGAAAAATTGATTGCTCAATAACATCCATGTTCCTAATGGAGTTACCCAATTCCACTTTCATGTGCAGCACTTTGATTAAAGAACAATTTGGATCTTCAATGGTATCATGATTAAGTAACTCAAATGCTTGTGTCATACTATCATCATAAGTAAATTCATATGTCAAGACCTTCTTGACTATACTCCAGAATTGATTGGCAGTAGTAGCATACATCATTTTTGTGGAGGTAGAAAACCTACATTGGGAGTCTTGATAATTAAACATCAAAATGTCATCATCATCCTTAGATGTAAACTCAAGATCATCCCCATATTCATCACTTGGTTTAGCAGTATCACATGGGGATGTGGAAGGAAGCACTTATCACACCAATCAATGTCAAAATCAAAATTCATAGTATCTACCTTAATGTGCAATGGATCATGAAATTATTTTACATCCCCTCTATTTTAATTTTTAACAACACATGTAGGACTACGAGGAATCCCCTTCTCAGCCCTAGCCAAATTATAGGATATCTCTTTGATATTGGAGGCCAAAGTCTTAATAATATATTTGAGTTTGGCTATTTTGGACTATCTTTTATAGATCAACCAACTTTGCAACAATCTGCTTGTTCAAGAGCTTACCCATAGCTTTTATGTTATTTTCAATTTGGATGCCCATATTGAATGCCAATCATAGGTTTTTTGGAGTCTTATCCTTCAGGTGGTAAGTAGACTTGTTTTCAAAGGCATCATAGTACTCTATCAAGGATGTTATTTGACTAGGCCTAATGTTCTCAAGCAACTACATCATATCTTTATTGAACCTTATATTAGATTCCTACAGACACTAATTAGGATTCTTTTTAATTTTTTCAAACTCATCCAAAAGAAACCTTGGATCAATCATATCACCATATTGAGTTCTAAAAAACATTCTTCATCTCTTTCCATGAATCAATGCATCCAATAAGAAGAGGCTTGAAACATTCATAAGTGTCTTCTTCTAGCATGTGCACAAATAATTTAATGCACACATCCTTATGATCAACCTCATAATCTTTAATAATATTATTAAAATCCCTCTAATACTGATCACTACTCACTGCATTGTTCCCTTGAAACTTTGGAAGGCATTTCATTACTTCATTTGAGAATTCATTAGGATAACCTTCCATGTCATGAAAATTTATAGGCCTAAATCTAGGAATATGGAATGCAAGATTCTCATTCTCATCTTGATCCTTATGCCTCATGATTGGTATAATGGGAGGTGAATGAGGTGGACTTGGTGGATAAAACTTGGGAGGGGATTTAGCTAGTTGAGAAAGAGCTAGATAGTAAATGGGGCTACATGGTTATAAATCATTAGATGAGATATGATCATAAGAATTATGATAATCTTAATAAATAGGAATTTAAAAAAAAAGAAGCTCAGGATTACTATAATTTTGATAGCACACATAATCTCTAAAAACTCCACTTGGTTATTCAACAGGCCTCTAAACTTGTCTCCTTCTTCTTTAATGAACACTTAAGGGAAAGATAGGTTTCTTATATGAGTCACATTTGAAGCATGATCTTAGTCCTTTCATCTTCACAAGCTAGAGAAATCTCAAAGTTGAAGATATTAAAGATGGGCACTGGTTTTTCTTTAAAACTAGATGATGTTTTAGAGTCACCACTAGAAGCAAATATCTAGAAAATAACCATTTATAAAATTGAAGTGATACATAATAAAGCCATATCTTGATTAAATTAGTGATGATGTATGAAATCAAAGATATTGAATTTTTTAGACTCATGTTCAATAAAGGGAAACTACCTCAAAACATGACAAATCCATAGCTCTTTTCAACAACCTCAGCATATGTCAATTATCAAATCTCTCAATTCTTGCCACATCCCTAGTGGAGTGCTGTGATGTTGATGACCAAGATAATAAACATGGTCAAATAAACTCAACTTTAAAACTCATGAAATAATATGATAAAACTTTATCTAAAAATACAACTAAGATTATTTATAAATAATATTTCCAGAGAAATATTTCAAACCTAATTTTAACAAACAAATCTACACAAGAGTCCCTAGAAACATGGGTGACAAGAAGTGTCCCTGGAAATAACACTAGTTGAGTTTTGGTTCATAGTTATACACCTCTATTGCTTAGCCTTGCACACTTAAAGAGAATGGTAAACACAGATGAGAAACCCTCTAGTATGTCATTGTATCTAGGGAAGGGTTTGGCATGTAAAATAAACTGAATTTAGAAAATGACTAAGAGGCAACTACAAAGGATATGGTTATCTCCATGCTACTTCTAGCTCTACTTGAACCAAGGTGAGAGGACCTATGGGGTAGTTTGCTCACATGGAGATATTTTGAAATTCAACCTCTATTAAGATTATTGGTATAAAGGAACATAAATCTAACTTGAACATATCCAAACTCACTCAGTCCACCTAGAAAGGGTTGTCATATAGAATGAGAAAATGCTCTAGGCAAGATAAAAGCTATTGAAGATAGATATGAAAATGACTGCAATGTTCATTCTAAATAATTTTCAACAACATGGGCTAAATGAAAAACTATAGTGTTATGTCTTTAAAACACAAAATTTCAAACACATGTTATATAGGAAATATTTTATGTATTTTTAGGGTAAATAAAACTTATAGTATACAAAGGGTATGTTAAATGTAGGGTAGAACAGGGTAAGATAATTACATAATAATAAAAAAGGGTGATATGCTAGTGGTTTTTATTGACTAAGTTTTAATTTTAGGTCAAACATGGACCCCTATAGGTAAAAAAATGTTTTATTAGATGATATAAACGTCTAAATATATTTTCATAGGAGTATTTTATATCATTTGATTTTATTCAATGCAATTTTAGCCTTGGTCTTAGTCACATTAGTTAATTTGTCAATTTGGAGTCATTTTATGTGCTTTTAAGGGTCATAAATGCAAGTGGCATGTTTCTCAAGATGAAAAAATGTCATATTTCACTTTATAATGTCAAAGGTGTCAGATTCCTTGTTATTTATGTCATAACATCAGAATATGATAGGTTCCCTAACTGAAATTATAAAAATAATTGAAAAAGAGAGCAAATGGCACTTGCACATCCTTTTTCGGAAGTGTGCCATGTGTAAAAATATATTATAAGACATATTAATCTTCCCAATACTCATATATATTCTTAAATTTATCTATAAGTGTCATTTTATAGCAAAATCTATTATGCTCATTTTTGGATTTCCTAGACACACTAAAGTGACCTTCAGGTTTTTACTTGGTATGGACAACATAGGTAGTTTCAAGGAAAATTATTTTGGGAGGTTATTTTAATATAAAATACCTTAATTTTAATATAAGTAAATTTAAAAATTATTATCTTTGATTTATGAACCATGGCTAACAAGTTGACTATCTTCTTTTATTAGTTATTTCATATAGCCTATAGGTTTTGCTCCACTTATACCAAATCCATATGAACCAATTGGTTATTCTGGATAAAAATTATGATTAATTAATTTTCATAAGTTATCCATTATTTTTTTCAAGTTTCATAATATTTTTATGAGTAATTTAGTTCATGTTGCAAGAGGGTGTCACTAAGTGCAGTTCTAGCTGAAGTGCTTCAAGTTTATTGAGTGTATTCTCCTATAGGTGTCTCATTAAATAAGGAAAGAGTATTTAATAATCCATAGGTCATGTGACAACCTCCTTTAATCTTTAGGTTTCACCATGTTACCTCTTTTTTTTCTCCTAAACTTGTTTCCCTCCATTGTCAACTCTTTGCACATTTTTGGCTACAGTCTCATGCATAAGTTTGTCCCTCCTATTATGAAGTGGTTATATAGGTGTATTGGCATATAATATACTTTAGGATTTTAATTAATTTATTTTTTATGCTTAATGAGGTGATTTTTTTACCATATGTTCATATGTCATGCCAAACAGTCATGTGATGCCCTTATTTTCTATATTTCATGTGCATACAATAAATTTTCATGTTGTAACTAGTGTTTTGGTTATAAGGTAGAAAGGATGTAAATAACATGTTTTAAGATTTAAAATATTTTTTAGGTAGTCTTGAATGTAATTCATCATGTTTTTTCCAAATTTCATTACTCTTCTTTCATAATTTACTCAATGCATACTCATAAGACCATTTCTTGACTTCATACTGAAGTATAAGGAGGTTGATTTGTGACACAACTCATTGGTTATAATTTAGGTGAATTTTGAGGTTCATCAAGGCATATGATTTTAATTTTCACTCATTTTTTTAGTGGTTCATACCCAATCCAATGTTTCAACATCAAAACACCTACCTATAGGTGGTTGAGCATGGGGTTGGGGTGTTGTACAGAAGAGAAAAAATAATGTAACATCTCTTTGAGGTCTTAATATAGAAAAAATGTCATAATATACCTATGAAAATATAATAGAATAAAAATAAGACATGGAACCAATTTGAGGGTCAAGCATTGAGTTTAGGGATGGAATCCCTAAAAGAGAAAAATAGAGTTCTAAAAGGTTTTTGTGGACCTTCTACAACATGTTTGTGAGGTGTTTTAAGACATATAAATGGGATAACCTTTTATAAATATCATATGATAAGGACCCTACCAAATTTTAGAAGGAAAAAAATAGTGGAAGATGGTTTTGTAGAGCTTTAAACATGCCTTAGAACACACTGAGACCCTTCAATGACATCTACAATCTTGTAGATGCAAATGACCTTTTGGTCACTTTAAGAATCAACAACAAGAAAATGGTTGTGGTAAATTATTCTAAACTAGTATATTTATGAATAATGAAGTAAAATACACCAATATAGGACTAGGGAAAAGCATTGTATACCCCATGAATATCTATAGGCACCCCTTCAAGCATGGAACTAGTAACTTATAGGGGTCAGATAGGTAAGATGAATAAATAATGGTCTATGCATGGTTTGGATGGTTTTTTAGCCAATACAAAGTGAATTTTAGGAAATTATAGTTCTATATGTTTAAAAATGAATTTTTAAAGGCCTCTTCTTAATCAAATCACTCCAACTAACCCTTAGGATGACCTACAAGTAGGGATAAAAGGGATATCTCAGTCAACAGGGGCAATGAAGAACCAAGTTTTGAGAAATTATGAAAAATGGAATGAAAATGAGTTGTAAATACTTAATAATACTTTTAATATCATCACTATATCTTGATACACCATTAATAAGTACAAAATAGCTCAAGACTACTATAGGGGTCCAAAAGCAAGGTGTCACAGTCAAACCAATAACATTATATTTTGATGCTAAAATGATATCCTAAGTATTTAAAAGGTGATTAATAGTTCAAAAACATACCAAATGAGAGTAAAAATTCAAGGAGAGTATCCAAAGCATCATGAATAGGGCTCAAGTAAGAAGAGATACCTACAGGCAAGACTAAAGGTAGGGGTCTCAATCGAGATCTTAGTCAAGGTACCTAGTTTGAACTAAGAATGCATTTCAAAACCTAAAGGATGAGTTTGGATGGTATCTCACATAGGTTAAAACCTAAATTTAAAATATGGTGAGATCATGAGTAATAATATAAAATATATAAGATAGCTACAAGGTTCTAAGACCCCTATTGTCACTCCTACACCCAGGTATAACCTAGCAGGCCATGTGGAAACATAAACTTAGCCAAGTAAGAGTTGAAGGTTCAAATAAAGGTATAATGGTTCATGATAGGTATTAAAGTGTTTATAAAATCCAAACATCCTACAAAAATTATCATTTTCATTCCCTACTTGGCCAAAGGGGCAACATTCCATATGATGAGCTTGTAAGACTTTTGCCCAATAGGCAACTATGAGAATTCAAGAGGAAATGGGTTGTTTAAGTGAGTTAAAAGCTCCATAAGAATTAATTTGACATGGGAAACATTTTTAATCCACATAAAGGTATTTTTTGGCTTTTAAAGGTCACTCTAAGAGGATTTTAGAAAAATGCAAGAAAATAAGGTTTTTGAGGCCTTTTTATACATTTAGAGATTGTTAGCCATCCAAAACGTGGAATCAAAACAAACCCTCTAGAAAAAATGGTCATTGGGAATTTTAAAATCTAAAAAAACACTCACTTTTCCTAATTTATGAGTGATATACCTCTCTATTTTATCTTAGAGGTCAACCAGTCTAGGAGAATAAATTTTTGGCAAGATGAGCTTTTAAGGTCAAAATGAGAAAAGGAATAGAAAAGGAGAATTTTAAACTTCATGAAAAAATATGATGAATTTTATAGAAATAAAATAAGGGATAATAAGTAATATATAAAGCTCAAACTCCTCAAAGTAAGCATTTTCCCTTCACACATAGTCCAACTAGACAAAGTTTCTACTAGGTCTAGTTGGTGAATGAGAGAAGTTGGTAACTTAAGGTTATTTAAAGGGTATTTATTAGTATTAAGACATAAAATTGGATGTAAATATTCATAATACACCAATAAAACCATGAGTTACTAGTCCTAACATCCAAATACATCAAGGTGCCTAGTAAACCTATTGAGTTTGAGAAGGCCTAATGCCAAATGGTAGTCCATCTTCACTTATAACACTTGGTAGAATATATATATATGATTAATGTATGATTTTAAGGTCGTAATATATGTTTTATATATTATGGAATGCATATAAGTTATCATTAGAGCCATATTCGAGCTCAAAACCACTCACCCTTATCCAAAATTGGAAAAACAAGCTCAATAAGGCAAATTTTTGAGCTCACATATCCTTGGAGGGTCTGTATGGGATAAAAAGGAGTTTATAAGAGTTAGAAAAGGTCCTTGTAAACTAACTTGTGTCATTGGTTTGGAACTAGAATGTGTAATATTCATGAATAATGGTTAAGAGCAAAAAATTGATCAAAACCCTTGAAAGCCCTTGGCATAGACCTGATGGGTAAAATGAGATTGGAAAGATTATTTAAAGACATATTTTGGAAAGTAAATATATTTGAGCATGGATAATACTCCCTTAGGATCCCCCCATGTAAATGAGTAGTACAAAATTGTATAGACAACTTGTAAAATAGGGTTTTTCTCACCATTTTTTAATTTTATAGGCTACAGGTGGAGTTTCAAAGTTAAATAAAGTTTCTATGGAAGATAATGTATTGTAATAAATACATATGGACATTTTATTTTTTGAAAAAACTTCTAATATTTCAAATAATTTCCTTCCTTTCAGACAATGAAAATTGGCATAGTGGACACAAGGTTGAGAAGGGTGAAAACTCCAAGTGTGAGCCTTTTTAAGGTATACTTGAATATTACAAGGCCATTTATAGCCTTTAAAAGTGTCATTAATTCACTCCCATATGTTTTTATGGAAAAATAAATTCATTTGTGAGGCCAAGTGTGAGGGGTGATTGAAAATGGAGTTTTTAAGACTACAGATAGTGATGGCTTCTACCTAAGAGTTTATAAATGAGTAGGAATGCAAAAAATTCATGGTAATTCATGTATGAGGGACTTAAAATTATCCCAATCATCATATATATTCCTATTTATTGGTGGTATGTTCAAATATCTCTAAATGATGAAGGCAATTTTCTGATCTAGGATAATAAATTTTGTGGTACTTTTCATAGTTTCCATGACTTGTATGGATATTTGGGCCTCTTGAAATTATATGGTTCATACCATGCCTAATTATCATACAAATTTGAACCCATTTTATTATATTTACAAGTTTCCAAGTGACTTTTGGACTTCTCTTACCTTGATCTTCTCTTAAAGACTATAAATATTGACTCTTTTGGCTCTTTGGAGTAGCCTCCATTGGTTAATGGTGAAGCCCTAGCCAAATTTGTACTTTAATGAATATTTAAGAAATAAACAAGTGATTTTTCCTACCAACATTCTATTTAATTGAGTTTTAGTGCAATATTATTGGTCTTATCTAGTAGAAGAATATTGTTTCTAGCATGTTAGCCTTGATTGTTCACCAAGTGTGCATAAGATTGATTTTTATTGGTATTTGTTAGTGTTATTTTAAATTTTATAAGTGTATTATAAGTTTTATATGAGTTTATTATATCAATTAATCATTCATTTCTCTCCTAAGTATCAAATACCTCCTTGAACCTAGCTTATGAAACACTGATGTGACAATATAGCTTAAATTGTGAGTTTTGTGTAAAAGAAGTCTTGTTTGACTCTAAGCGGTAAAATTTAAGTCAATAGGAGGAAATATAATATTGTTGAATCACATTTTTTATCTTTATTATTTGTTTTCTTAACCATTTTCATCCAATGTTTATAAGCAAGAAAGTGTTTTCAAATATTGCATCAAGGAAACTAGCCCTTCTAGAGATTCATCTCAATAAAATTATCACCCATAGTAAGAGAGATGTTTTCATTTTTCCACTTGGATGAGGAGAGATAAGCATCTCCTCAAGGGGAGAAAATCTAGGTGAGAATAGTTTTTGGCATGCTCAGTGGGACTCTAAGTCCTAGTAGATTGTGTAGACACCGAAATCGTGTCTACGCTTTTGTCCTTTCTCCCACCTTGATCCCCTTTCATCCACTTAACCACTCCTAACTTGTATTTTATTAATTTGAAATAAATATCCTATTTTAAATTAATAAAATCCCTTTTCCTTCTCTCCCTTGCCACCTCACCACCCTAGGATACCCTCCTTGGATTCCCTTCCTTCCCCACATGGCCATATTTAACACCTAGACTCCCATTCCAACTTCTCCCTTCGTCCATTTAATCCCCTTTGATCGTTTCTCCCTTGGACTAGCTGACCTGGTGGTTGGAAAATGGATGAAAGGATATTTTTAGCCTTTCTCCGGCCTTTTAGCCGCCGACGTCGGTCAACTGTCGACTGACATCGGTGATATTGCCAGCGTCGGCCACCTTCTTAACGGTTTTCTGCACCGTTATCCTTCTCTGGCTGGCTCTCTGGGTATTCTCTCTCGCAATCCCGACTCAGAATCAAACACTCTGATCATCAATCCGCTCTTGACCTTGTCAATCTGCCAATACCTCAACCAAGCATCTAACTCTCTCCCTCAGGTACTTACAAAAAGCTTCTGCAAGCACAATAGGGATTCTCCATCAGCAACAGGGCTTCAACAAGTGGCAATAACAACAATAGAGATCAGCAGGCACAGGTATGCTATATTCTATGTTTTCATTTGTGCTTTATAGTCATTTGTTTCTAAATTAGATTCAGCACTTCTATCTCCTAGACCAAACCAAACCAATCCCAAATCCTGTTTCTTTGCTATCTCTGCCTTTTGTTTGATTCTTTTGTCTCTTTGTTGGCCTCCTCTATCCCTCTACCCATTCAACCAGACCCTCTGCCTTAGACCAGATTCAGACTTTCAGACTACCTCAAAACCAGACTCTTAGACCTTTAGATAGACCCAGACCATTTTCCTTGACCAGACCCATCCACAGTCCAGAAACTTGCCCAGACTATCAGACCCAGACCCCAGACCATTCAACCAGGGCCAAACTCTGTCTCAGACCCGTCCATAGACCACAGAGTCATCCACAGAACCTTCCCATGGACCACAGACTAGACCGGACCCCGTTCAAGACTACTACCCCGATCGACGCTGGTCATTACCCAAACTGATGTCGACAGACTAACCGACGTCGGCACCTTGATCAACCGACGCCGGTAGGACCACTGACATCGGCGGCTGTGACTAGGCCGACAACATCACTCAGGTAAGCTTTTGCTTCCTTTTGCTTTTTAGTTTGTTATCATTTCAGTCTTTTTAATATTTTGCTATTTATCAGACTCTTTTTCTATTGACTAGTGGGTTGACCTCCCTTAAGGAAGTTTTCATACTTCTGGGATCGAGCTTTCGCTTGGCAACCCACCGTCTATCCATCTAACACCTTTTTGTCCAAGTCTCTTTTCTTTGCAGGTGTCATTCCTCCACAGCCAAAGAGGAGTACTCACAGCGTCTGGATTATGGTGCACAGACTTTATCCAGGTACACAAGCCTTGACCATATCTCTTAGTTTCTCATTTTCTCTCTTTGAATCTGAAAGCAAAATTTGAATAGAAACATTCTGGCACGCCCGGTGGGACGCTTAAGGGCCTTCCTTGGGTTCCTTTCCTTCTTTTTTCATACAGGGTGCATTTAGGATCCTTCCTTTTCACCCCTTCCTTCTTTTCTAAATGACACCATAAGCAGGAATAAAAAGAACGTTTCTTTTCCTTTCTTGCATTTCTAGACTAGTCCAAAATCATTTTCTTCAACCCTTTCTCCAACTTGTATTCATTCCAACTTCACATTTCGACTTGGGCATTAAAACACTTTGCATTGCATTTCTGCTTGTGCTTGCATTTTTTAGACCACACTTAGTAAGTAAAATGCATATTGAATAAATCGTAGATCACTTGATGTTACACTACCGGACCACATGCACTAAAACAAACATTAAACTCACTTGAGACAAGGCCCGACTGGGATTTCATCCCCCAGCAGATACTTTACCCCTACCTGGCAATCTCACTTGGATTTCATCACCAAGGGGAAAGCCCACTCCATTCTCTGGTGGAGTATAATCTCTAGGCAAGGTATATCTTGGCTAAGCGAAACCAGCTAACCACTGGAATCGTGAAGTGAGGGGAGCTTTCTCCTTAGCACCAGGCCACGTACCGAACCTAATACAGACTTCTTGAGCACCTAAACACACTTGAAACCATCTTTAGACTACCTTTTCTAGGACCCTTCTTCCAACCAACTTCCTTAAACATCACTTTAAGGCATAAGCCACAAGATTCTAAAGTTGATTCTTAGGATTTAGCGCTTAGTGTATGCCTATCTTCATTTATTTCTTTGCTCTCATCTGATTGTTTGAGTGTGTGAGGACGCTTTCTTCATTGTTTTTCCAAGAATCTTCAAATCTTTTGGTTTTCTAGAAAACACAGTCATCGGCATCAGTTTTACCACTGACGTCAGTTTCCTTTTCTTGTCGGCATCGGTTATCTGACAGACGTCGGCCATTTTCCCTTATCGACATCAGTTTTTAAACCGACGTTGGTCACTGTCCATTTTCTTTTTTTCACAAACAGCAACTTAAAACCCAACCCCTTTTTCTGCCAAAACCTTATTCTGAGTTTCTAAAACTGGAAACACACAGTTTTTGGAACCTGACCCTCTTCTTGACCACGCTCTCTCGTCCCTAACCAATCCTATCATGGAGTTCCACTCAAAAACTGAAATAACTCCTACAGGACCGACCCTAACTCAAATTCCCATCATCCCTGAAGGGGACCAAGATTTCGAAAGATTCTTGGACCTCAATGCCGCAGCCCTCTAAAACTATCTCACGAGAAACCCAACGCGAGACCTCTCGGGTGATGTGGCGATGACATCCACACCATTCGCCACCCAGCCCTTTACGACTCAGCCTTTCACCTCAACCATTAACCCGACCATGGCCAATACGCAAAGTTTGGCCTCCCCATCCATTTTTAGTCCAACCTCCATCGAGGTTCCATTACCCCCTCAACCACCTACAATTCAACCGAGTTCTACATCATACCAAAACTTAGTTGTCTCGACCCCTCACACTCTTACACCCATAAACACAAGAGTGCCAACCTTTCCTTCTACCAGTGCCACCATTCAACCACCTTTGGCGGTGCCTAGTCAATTTGTACCTACGACCTTCATAACTCAACCACTTTTGGCCTCCACTTATGTCCCTGTGACTAGTCATCCGTACGTTGCCCCCTTACTGGTACAACCAACTACGCCGTATACCTCCTCTAGCCTCTTTCAAGTGCCCTACAACCTAGGGGGCGCTCCATCCGCCAATCCATCAGCAGACGTCATTAAAATGCTGATGGATAAAATGTCCAGTCTCGAGACCTCTATCTCTGGTTCACGTAATGCTCTCTCATATGAGAAAATTTGCAATGAGCCCATTCATCCTTCTGTCCCTATTCGACCATACCCCAACCAATGGGAGCTTCCTAAATTCACTTGTTTCCAGAGTAAGGAGGACCCGCAACAACATCTACGGGCATTCAGACATGCCTGTTATCTTATTGCCCATGATGATGCATTACTTTTACACATGTTCCCTATGTCCCTTTCTGGCTCCACCCTTGACTGGTATAGCTCTCTCGCCAGACATTCTATCTTTTCATTCATTCAACTTGCCCAATTATTTCTCGACCATTTTTTATCAACATCACCAAACAAGTCTCAATCACAGACCTTTACTCCATCAGGCAATTCGACGACGAATCAATAGTTGATTTTGTCGCCCGTTGGAGAGGCTTGATTAACCAACTCTCTTTCTCCTTACCTCAACCTGAGCTCATCGAGCTCTTTTCTCAAGCATGTGCCAGGCACATCTCTTCTACCTTACAGATTCAGACATTCCGCACTTTTGACGAAGCTTTCACCATGGCTCAAAAGCTTGAAATCTGTGCCCTTAAAGAGGATAAGGTCAAATTGCGTAATACCAACACAAAAACCAATGACCATTCTTCTTCCAGACCTTCTTCTGCCAACTCCAAACCCAAAGGAGTGGCCAACACTGTGGTCATTAGATCACCATCATCGACGTCAACTAATTATTCTCAACCTTCAACATCTCCAAGCATCACCAAACAATTCCAACAACGGTACATCCAGCGTTCATACACTCCACTTGGAGAATCATACGCTTCTATTTTGGAAAAACTACTCAAGCAGGGGGTCCTCAATCTCCCTCTAATCTAACCACCTCAATTCGACCCTTTAAAAGCCCTCCCTACATGGTATAGAGAGGTTGACTTCTGCCACTTCCACCGCATCCACGGCCATGACATCAACAATTGTCGAACCTTCAAGAACATCATCCAAGACATGATCGACAAGGGGGATCTCATTTTAGATAACCCGAATGCCCCACCCAATCAAAACATCGACATCTTCAAAAAACCATTTCCAAACCATCCACCTACTCAAAAAAACATCTAAACCACGACTAATGACTCTCATGACCATAATATTCACACAATCAACACTATTTTGCCTCTTGTCCTTGACCAACCTTCTCCCTCACAGGATGAAGAACTTTCTTCTCCTATTTCTACCTTTCTCATACTAGAGGACACCTTGACCATGCCTACGCCATTAGCCTTACCTTCATCCGAAGACCTTACCTTGCCTACTCCTCAAGCACAAGCAGAAGGCACGGTCATCCCTGCCTTCTTCTCTCTGGAGGAGCCGCACTCTCCTATTTCTTCTCCACCAAGAGAAGAACTAGTGTCTCCACCCATTTTGACCGAAAAAGACCCAGTCACAGTTTTCTCTTGCCTTTTGCCTGAGATTGCTACATCTCACTCACCTCCATCCACATCTAAGCCCAAACCCGCACAAGCGCCCACCTTACCAAAAGAGATTGAACCTCTTGGTGTTCACCCCACATCTAACCTTTCCTCTCACAATAATGGCCCTCAAACCATATCAAAGAAGGCCACTAGACCACACCGGAGGATTCTTCCCCCACCTTCATTATTGCCCTCTATTTTGGGCCCGCATCCGTCCACTTTAATAGGAGTGCTTCCTACTCTCATACTTCACAGAGGCAAGTTGCCTCCATTACTCCCTCAACTCGTCAAACATATATCTCCTCCAAACCAACCTATGCCTCTTATGCATCCTAAACCAAAGTCATCAATCCCCACTGTGACAAAACATCCAGACCCATTAGCAGGTTCTTACGCTTTGTTGTTACGGCAATTGTTGCAGTCCTCTCGTATCAATCTCCCACTACTTAGACCAAATCAATCTCTCAGACCAAAACTACCCTGGTTCGATGACACTCACATTTGTGCATACCATCGCACGCCTGGGCACGACACTAAACATTGTTGTGCCCTCAAGGTTGTCGTTCGTCAATGTCTGGGGAATGACACCCTTCTTCTCAACCACATCCTCAGCAAACCTTCAACACCACCCCACTCATCAACTCTCAGATCAAAACCATCTTGGTTTGACAACTCTAAATTCTGTCATTATCATCACACTTCGGGACATGACACTGAGCATTTTTGCACTCTTAAAGCTGTCATTCGTCAACAACGGAGAAAGGATTCCCTTCTCATCAAGGACCCTCTTGACCACCTCTTCGACAAATT
Organism: Torreya grandis; assembly: GCA_037957365.1. Classification (NCBI taxonomy): domain Eukaryota; kingdom Viridiplantae; phylum Streptophyta; class Pinopsida; order Cupressales; family Taxaceae; genus Torreya; species Torreya grandis. The sequence continues at coordinate 476,393 of JARHVA010007723.1, read as the reverse complement.
ATCAACACTGACCCATGCCTCTCAAACCTCTCCGCCTAAATCAGGATCTCCACGCCAGGCTATGGTCCCTTTACCACCTTTGAACCCATTATTCGACATCAACACAGTCCATTTGACCACTAAACCTCAACCAACCTTGACCAATTTATCCAACATTCTCCCTAAGCAACTGGGGGAATCCAACCTTATCTTGACCTCGACCAAACATTCAACCAAGCCTTCGACCATGACATCGACCATGACCTCGACTAAACCTCGACCACACATAGTCCAATCATTAACCAACCTTTTTAAACATGACCCCGACCAGCATCAACCAAACCTTGACCAAACTTCAATTATCAAACACCACCCCACCAAGCACCTATCACTTCTTCAAACCGTCATTAATCATTGTGACCAATTTGGAACGAAGCAAATGGGGCAAGTTTGCTCCCAATTGACTCGGACCTTAACACCATCATGGGTCAGGATTTGGTCAAAACTTGAGCCCCTTTTATGTCTTGCCTCTTTGACTAGTCCACTGTTAGTCAAGTAATTATTCATTTGACGTTTAACTTAAGCTCGATCCCTTGAGCAACTCCCAGTCACTGTCATTTCCATTCCCTTCAACCCTCAGTCCTAACCCTTTTGGCAAGCATGAACTCTTCGTCCTAATAAAAGGGAAACCCTCTAAACCTCTATAGTCAAGTCCATGACCAAAAGTCTAGTCAGCAAAATCAGTCAAATATATATAAAATGGGATGCATATTCCAAGGTCATAAAACTATAAATGTAGACTGTTCCCTCAAAGGACAGCTGCATCATCATTGCTGTATTTACTAGACTGCTCCCTTAAAGGATAGCTAGGCCAACGTCATATCAAATATATCAAAAGCAGAATATAGACCACTCCCTCCAAGGATGGCTATGCATAAATTTTGCTACATACGCAACACTATCTCTGAAGCTTCCCGCATCGATCAGCTTCACGACATGACCACAATGTAAGACAATATCCCATCACAGGGTTCTTGCATCGATCAGTCTGCCTTCAAAAAAAAAACTAACTGATAAACTTTAGAGTCATGGACTTGTCTATAGTCGTTCTCGGGGTCTACCTATAAAAGGGGCAAAGTTGTTCTTGCTAACAAGGGTTCCCCCTTCCATCTCATTATCAATCCTGTCCCCCCTACATACTCAACGGATTTCGAGCTCACTTAATGTCAATTGATTCAATTATTGCTCTAACACAACCACTGGTCAACGACACAATGCATGAATGGGACTTTTGTTTATAAACAACCCCTACCCATGCTCTCATTTTGGTCCTTGTCAATGAAAGAGCAATTCACTTTTCACTTTTGACACATCTTGGTCACGCCGCTAACCAAACTCAAACTAAACCAATCAAACATTTTCAGACCATCAACATGACCTAGTCCATTTCACATAGTTTCTGTGGACAACAATACACATGGAAACTATCGACCCGACACAATTTATGTTAAGCATAAACCAATACTTGCTGACGCATAAATAGACCTCAATTCATTTTTAGCATACATCCATCATGACTATGGAAAATTGCTAGGGATGAAAGACCTCTCAACCAATGTTGCAGAATACACCATTTGGAAAAGGTTGCACCATCATCTTTTTACCCTCATCATTCATCATGACCAATCCAGTCCATTGACCACTTTAGCCTACTATTGACCTCTTTGACCCTCTTTTTGAACTACATTGGTCTGAGGCCCTACAACTTGGGCTATGTAGGCAGCACTCAGATGATACGACATCATCTGGGGTTAGCTCGACCACCCTCGTTTGTTCATCTCTCTGATGGACAAACCTTTTCTTCCTCCTTTTGACCAATGACCATTTGAGATCACTTATATCTCAACCCGACCAACGACCATGGAGATCACGCCTATCTCCTTAGACCCTGACCACTTCCAAGACAACTCTGTCTTGGTTTTGTTTGCACTCATGCTACCTCATGAATAGATAGCAAAATTGTTCGTAGACCTTATTTTTGGACCCTCACAAGTATAGGATCGCAAGCCAGTTGATCCGCACTACTTGTGACTTTTTTGTGTTTCTGGGAGCACTTCCTGAGCCCAGGATACCTGGAACACAATGACCATTTAGAGCTACAGCTTAGATTGAATAACCCGATCAGCTACGACTAATGCTAGGGCCCGGTTATTTCAATTTTGGCACTCCTCGACCTTTTGACTGCGACCATTTGACCTTCCTGTCCCGTGAAGTGGTATGCGCGCAATCATGAATTTTGCAGCGTTCACCCTCACTCTCTTTCTCATTAACCTTTTGTCAAAATGGCACCTGACATCAGGTTCCCTTCTCTTGACTCCCACTTTGAGGGGGAATACCTCATCCATACCTCGGGGCAATCCACATCATCCCACACCAGGGGCAACCACCTCCTATTTTTGTCTTGCAGTTCATCCAGAACAACCAACAAGACAAAAAGGGGCAAATGTAGACACCGAAATCATGTCTATGCTTTGGTCTTTTGGTCCCCTTTTGTCCACTTAACCACTCCTAACCCATATTTTATTAATTTGAAATAAATATCCTATTTTAAATTAATAAAATCCCTTTTCCCTATCTCCCTTTCCACCTCACCACCCTAGGATACCCTCCTTGGATTCCCTTCATTCTCCACATGGCCATATTTAACACTTAGACTCCCATTCCAACTTCTCCCCTCGTCCATTTAATCCCCTTTGACCGTTTCTCCCTTGGACTAGCTGACTCGGTGGTTGAAAAATGTATGAAAGGCTATTTTTAGCCTTTGTCCGACCTTTTAGCCGCCGACGTCGGTCAACTGTCGACCGACATCGGTGATATTGCCAGCATCGGCGGTCTTCTTAATGGTTTTCTGCACCGTTATCCTCCTCTCTTCGCTCTCTTGGTCTCTCTCTCACAATCCTGACTCAGAATCGAACACTCTGATCATCAATCCGCTCTTGACCCTGTCAATCTGCCAATATCTCAACCAAGCATCTAACTCTCTCCCTCAGGTACTTACAACAAGCTTCTACAAGCACAACAAGGATTCTCCATTAGCAACAGGTCCTGAACAAGCGGCAATAATAACAACAGAGATCAGCAGGCACAGGTATGTTGTATTCTGTGTTTTCATTTGTGCTTTATAGTCATTTGTTTCTAAATTAGATTCAGCACTTCTATCTCCCAGACCAAACCAAACCAATCCCGAATCTTGTTTCTCTGCTATCTCTGCCTTCTATTTGATTCCTCTGTCTCTTTGTTGGCCTCCTCTATCCCTCTACCCATTCAACCAGACCCTCTGCCTCTAACCGGATTCAGACTTTCAGACTACCTCAAAACCAGACTCTTAGACCTTTAGATAGACCCAGACCATTTTCCCTGACCGGACCCGTTCACAGTCTAGAAACTTGCCTAGACTATCAGACCCAGACCCCAGACCATTCAACCAGGCCCAAACTCTGTCTCAGACCCATCCACAGACCATAGAGTCATCCACAGACCCTGCCCACAGACCACAGAGTAGACCAGACCCCGTTCAAGACTACTGCCCTGACCGATGCTGGTCATTACCCAAACCGACGTCGGCAGACTAACCGACGTCGGCACCTTTGATCAACCAACGTCGGTAGGACCACCGACGTCGGCGACTGTGACTAGGCCGACAACATCACTCAGGTAAGCTTTTTCTTCCTTTTGCTTTTTAGTTTGTTATCATTTCAGTCTTTTTAATATTATGCTATTTATCAAACTCTTTTTCTATTGACTAGTGGGTTGACCTCCCTTAAGGAAGTTTTCATACTTCTGGGATCGAGCTTTCGCTTGGCAACCCACCATCTATCCATCTAATGCCTTTTTGTCCAAGTCTCCCTTTCTTTGCAAGTGTCATTCCTCCACAGCCAAAGATGAGTACTCACAGCGTCTGGATTACGGTGCGCAGACTTTATCTAGGTACACATCAAGCCTTGACCATATCTCTTAGTTTCTCATTTTCTCTCTTTGAATCTGAAAGCAAAATTTGAATAGAAACAGATTGTCCAAGATTGCTTCTAGTCTTGGTATAATTATAGATATAAGAACATCTAATTTAGTACCTAGTGACTCCACTAAAGTTTTTAACTCTTTGGTTGTTGATAATTCCCTAATTTCCATTCCAAAGGTGATCACTAGGTCTACTACTAAAGGTATACCCTTTGATTTTGTGTGACTACCACTATATTTTAACAAAAAGGTTTAGGTTTGTGAATACCCATCCTTATTCAAGAGAGTTAGTGTTTAATAAGTCTAAGTTATAATTTATTTAAATTTCTAGTAACTTTAAATTGCTAGTAACTTTAAATTGCTAGTAAGTTTAAATTGCCTTCATTAATACTCATATTTCACATTCCAAGATTGCTAGTAACTAAATTTTTATATCCTTCACTAGATCATCTCCTTTGAATCTTGCCCAATATGACCAAATTCCAAGAGTAGCCCTTAAGAGTGTTCCATGTTTTAGTGGAAAGGGTATTATTACTACCATTTAACACATTAAAAACATATAAAACTTCTGTAAAATCTATAATATCATTAAAGATAATGTGGTTATTAGGTTATTTGCATTGTCTTTCGAAGGAAAAAATTTAGATTGGTATGGGACTCTACCTGAAAATTCTATTGGTTCATGGGATGAACTAGGAGATCTATGAACTAATAGGTTTTGAGAGAAGAGTGATCATATATCTATAGCTAAGAAATTAACCACTATCAATAGGTAACCATAAGAGTTTATGAGATATTTTAACACTAAATTTATACAAACATGGGATATGATCATAGCCCTTTTGAGACCTACTAAAAACTATGTCTTCTTGTACACTCTAAAGGAATTGAATAGTGATGTAGCCATGATGATCCAATCCATGGGTGGTAATAAACTACCTATAACTTATGATATAGTCATAAATGCTAAGAATTGTCTTGTTTAAGTAGGGAAGATTACCCCTAGGCCACCAATGCCATTATTCCCTAATTTACAGCCTCATAGTCAAGTTACATTACCTACATTAGCTCGTTTACTTAGTCACGATAATTCTACCATTGTCCAAAAGAATGAGATCCATGAATTTAAGAGTTTACTCCAAATTGTTACCAATGAATTGGTTTCTCTTAAAAGTCAACAAGCTCAAAGTTATAAGCCATACAAGTCTTATAATCAGTTTGGAAAAGCCAATAGGCCTTCTTTTCAAGGTAATGCTCAAGGATAAAGGTAAAATCACCCAAGATATAACTTATCAAAGTTAAAATATTAAATTTTTCTCATCTTCCAAGGATATTATTCCCACTCAAAACAACCTTGTTCAAGAACAACTAGGTTATCCCTCCTATGACCAAAGTTAAGACCAAGTTGCTTATGCCAATGAGATACATAATCAAGCCATGACTATGCAAGGTAATCAAACATCTCAAGTTTCAAATTTTGAAGGTCCAATGCAAGGTATAATGAATTTTGGAATGGAAAATGGGTAGACACAATATAATTATACTCTCATAAATCATTTGGGGAATCCAAGCAATGTGAATGCTAATGTATCTTCTAACACTAAATTCAGGAAGAGGGTTGTTAAAGAGACATAAGGGTTTAATAAAAGACCTATTTTGACTCCAAAAAAAAAAATATGGTCGGGTATAATTCATATCCTAACATGAAAGAGAATAAAAAAATTTAGAATCGAAGGCCTGCTCCTACACATCCACCTCCACAAGCTACACCACAAAGTACTAGTGCTTCAAAGGAGCCTTCCAAGGTGAGAAATCCTTATATAAATGTTTTATACTAGATTAATAAGTTTAATATGAATATTTCACTATGGTATTCATTAAAAATACCTAGTCAAAGGGACATGCTTCAAAAATAATTATAAGGACTTTGTAAGCAAGTTAGATTAGCTAGGAATGAGAAGGTTGTCTTGGTGAATGGGACTCAGCCCATTGATGGACATGTAAATAAGATTGATAAAAAATATTCCTTTATACCTATATATAATAATTGTTGATTTCTTATTTCATAATTTCATCATAGATAGTGGGGCTAGTATTTCAGTTATGCCCAAATGTAAAGCAGATAAACTAGGCCTCAAATATGAGCCAATGGATAAAGGGGTTTTACAATTGGATGGATCACCAATATTTTAAATTGGGAGTGGTAAAGGATTTAAATATGATTTTACATGATTTTAACACAATTTTTATTCCTCATGATGTGGTTGTGGAATATTTACCTCCATACTTTGCCCTTTGCTTGTCAAGAGAGTTTACAACTAAGATAGGTGGAAACCTAGCAGCCAATTGGTCCTATATGGTTTTTGGGACAAAGTATGGTACTAAGGTGAAGATTTAATTAGATCATATCCATCACAATCACCTATATCATTACATGCCTAAAGTTTCAAATGTTAATTATTCCATTATTGATGAGGAGTAAATTCACATAGATCAATCTCCAATATCTTCTCTTGAAGGAGTTTCTAGTTTGTACTTAGATGAATGGGGAGATGAACATTATGATCATGATCCTTACAAATTAATGGATTAATCTAGTATTGGAGTGTATTATATGAATGAGGATGACTCTTTAATTCCAATTTTGATGAAGCCAAGTGAAGACATAGATGGGTTATGGTAACTTTTATTTGATGGATCAAGAAGCAAGATTGGGGCAAGTGGTGGAGATATGTTGGTTTCTCCTTCTAAGCAAAGGTAATATTATAATTTAAAATTTAAATTATCTTGTACTCATAATTTTTATGAATATGAGTCTCTCATTCATGGCACTGAGTGGGCTAGGAAAAGAGGTGTGAAGGAGTCACAAGTGTATGGTGATAGCAAGTTGATTGTAAATCAAGTAAGAGGCCAAAATGTGATTAAGAAATATTTACTCAATTCCTATAATCATAGAGTGTGTAATATTATGGATTATTTATAAGATTTAAAAATCACATATATACCAAGAGAAGACAACAAACATGTTGATAGGTTGGTATCAATTAGAGCTTAATTTGATATTCTAAAGGGGATACAAGAGGATAAGAATCAATGACATCTCAAGGTGATTGCAAGGCCCTCAATACTAGATAATGCTAATAATTATCAAGTGTTTGATAGTGACTGAAAACTATAAATTTTTATACAATAGGAAGCTAACTTTTATTCAAAAAATCAATCCAAACTACAACAACAATATGGATGGCAGATTGTGCAATTGAAGTCAAACAAGCTCCCCAAAGGCCTAGTCACACTTGAGTGTATTTTAAATGATGATGAAAAATTAAATAAAGAAAAGGTAATAATTTATACTAAGAAATAAAATTATGATAAAGTACAAATATTCAAGAATAAGTTGATTGAACTTGGGAAGGTATGTACTAGTGAAGAGAAACATGCTTTCCTTGAGTTATGCAAAGAGAATTATGATGTCTTTGCATGGAAATATAGTGTTTTGAATGGATTTGATCCAAATTTAGCTAAACATAACATAGATACATATGAGAATTATAAACCCATAAATAAAATAAAAATTCCAATCAATCCTAAGATTGATCCTCTTGTGAAGAAAGAGCTTACTAAGTTGATTGAGTCTAAAATCATCTTTCCTATTAAACATTCATCTTGGTTGGAAAAATTAGTCCCTGTTAGAAAGAAGAATCTATAAATCATGTTGTTTTTTGAATTTATGTACTTCAATATATTTTAATTGAAGGACCGTTATCCACTTCCTTCCATGGAATAAATTTTGAAAGTTGTGGCAGGTAGTGAAAGGTTTTCTCTCCTTGTTGGGTATCTGAGTACAATCATTTTTTGGTGAGAGAAAGTGATAAATATAAGATATAATTTAATAATAAATGGGGTACATATGATTATAATAAATTTAATTTTGGATTATCTAATTAAATAAATACTTTTCAACATGAAATGGACATGGCTTTTTAGAGACCAATAAATGACATTATGTTGGTGTATTTGTCACAATTTTTTCTAAGGATGCAATCACCTTAGGAATATTTTTAATAGATGTAAAGAGTTTTTAATCTATATAAAACCAAATAAGTGTGTTTTTTAATATCCATGAAGGCAAAATTTGAGGACACATTGTCTCAAATAAGGACTTGTCCACAGATCCTGAAAGTGTGAGTGCAATCTTAGACTAAAAGAAGGTTTGAAACATTTCTTTGGAAAAATTAATTTCATAAGGATATTCATCCATGATTTTGATAATTTATTAAAGCCTATAAAATATATGATAATTAAGGATGAGTTTTTCACTTGGACTAGAAGAAGGAATGAGAGTTTTGAAGAAATTAAACAAGCCATTGCTCAAGCTTCAACTTTTGCAAGTCCTAATTTTTCAAAGGACTTCAACTTGTATACCCAAACACAAAAAAGGTTTTCAAATATTCTTTGTAAAAATTAATTTAATAAGTAGATTAATCCCTAATTTTGATAATTTATTCAAGCCTCTAACATCTATGATAAGGAAGGATGAAGTGTTCACTTGGACTAGAAGAAGGAAAGAGAGTTTTGAAGATATTAAACAAGCCATTGCTCAAGCTCCAACTCTTTCAAGTCATAATTTTTAAAAGGATTTTAACTTGTATACCTTTTTAAATGATGAGGTATTTATGCCATGCTTACTTAATCTAATGAAGATAAATTGGAGTAGTCTATTGCCTTCTTCAGTCAAGGTTTGGAGGGCTATGAGGTAAGATACACCTATGTTGAGAAACAAGTACTTTCAATTGTTAAAAGTCTAAATAATTTTAGTCATATGTTATCTAAAAACAAGATTCACATATTGGTAACTCATCCTAGTGTCAAAGACTCCCTTTTGATTAGAGATTTTAATGAGAAAAGGGCTAGATGGATCACAAAAATGGAGTATGATGTAGAGATCAAGACAACCAAGCTAGTGAAAGGGAAGGGGTTATGTGAGCATATTGATTAAAATTTGAAGGAAAAAAGGATGTTTTTATAAAAATTAATGATGAACCTATGATAGCTGCATCTTAATCAATGAGTATTTGGACACAAGATATGATCCATTTTCTCCAAACCTTTGGTGGTCACTTTGCTCCAAAAACCATAGTTTCTAGGATTATGAGGGATGGTTACTTTTGGAATAGCTTGTTCAAAGACACCCATGATTGGGTGAGGAAGTGTCAAAAGTGTTCCCTCTTTAATGGTAAATAAAATATTATTGCCTTCCCTCTTCATCCAATTTAGGTTGATCATCCATTTATAAAATGGGATTTGGACTTCATAGGCCTAATCAATCCACCTTCTAGCGTTGGTCACAAGTGGGTGTTGACTACTACATATTACTTTAAAAGGTGGTTATAGGTTGTTTATCTCAAAGAAGCAAATGAAATCTTAGTTCTAGACTTCTATAAAGGTATAGTGACAAGGTTTGGATCCCCTTCAATAATAATTTTAGATAATGCATTAGATTTCCTTGGGATGAAGACAAGTGAATGGGACTTGAAACATGGCATCTATCTTAGTACCAAATCTAAATATTATCCATAAGGGAATGGACTAGCTAAGTCTGCCAACAAGAATCTAATCAAGTTCATAAAGAGAACAATGGAGGAGAACCAAAGAACTTGAGATTTTAAGTTGAAGATAGCTCTTTAGGCTAATGGGATCACCCCAAAAAGAGCCATTAGAAACTCACCATACACACTTATTTATGGTACAAAAATCTAGACTGCCTAGTTCACTTGAGTTACTAGCCTTAGAACTCACTTATTAACTATAAATTATGGAAAATGAAATCATGGAAGTTAGGTTGTGTGAGTTGATAGAGCTTAAGGAGATAAGAGATCAAGCTATACAAATCATGAGATCTCACCAACATAAAACAAAGAGATAATTTGACAAAAAGGTCATGCCAAGGAGTTTCAAAGAGGGAGACATTTTCCTAAAGTGGGATGAAGATAGGGCTAAGCTTGGAAGACACTCAGAGTTTGATGCTTTATGGAGTGGACCTTATATTATCACCCAATGCAAGCAATACAATGCCTTCCAACTCTGAAATTTGGATGGAGAAGAGATTTATGTCCTTGTCAATGGGATATATCTCAAGCACTGCTACTAAGGTTCTCCTCTCTCCTTATACATAGTTTGTGTTTCCCTTTGTTTTCCCTAAGTGCTTGTGCACATGTGTGAGTTGGTTTGGTGTCTTACTTTATATTGTGTTGGTTTGGTGTATTGTGTTTGTCTTAGTGTGTTTTTATCAAATTCATTGCTTTTTGTCTTTAAGAATCCATTGGCCCTTGATAGGATAAGGCTACTAATCATTAGTATGGCAAGCATATTACCCTTGTGAGTCATCATTTTGTTGACCAAGTTTGACTTTTAGGTCAAACTTGGACCCATATAGGTAAAAAAATATTTTATTAGATGATATAGGTGTATAAATCTATTTTCATGGGAGTATTTTATGTCATTTGATGTCATTAAATGCAATTTTAGCCTTGGTAGTAGTTACATTAATCAATTAGGAGTCATTTTATGTGTTTTTAAGGGTCATAAATGCAAGTGACACATTTCCCAAGGTGACCAAATTTAATATTTTACTTTAGAAAATAAAATAGGTTAGATTAAATTTCAGTTATGTCAAAAACATTATAATATGGTAGGTTACCTAAATAAAGTTGTAAAAACAACTAAAAAAGAGAGAGAAAATGGCAATTATGGCCTTCTTGGGAAGTGTGCCACATGGAAAAATATATTTTGAGGCATATTAATCTTCTAAAAACTCATATAAATGCTTAAATTGATCTAAAAATTCCATTTTATAGCAAAAACTATTTAGCTCATTTTTAGGTTTCCTAGACACATTGAAGTGACCTTCAGGTTCTTGCTTGGTATGGAGAACATAGGTAGTTTCAGGGAAAATAATTTTAGGAGGTTATTTTAATATAACATAAATTAATTTTAATATAATTAAATTTATAAGTTATTAGTTGTGATTTATAAATCATCACTAACAAGTTGATTATGCTCTTTTACTAGTTATTTCATGTAACCTATAGGTTTTGCTTCATTTATACCAAATTCATATGAACTAGTTGGTGATGTTGGATATATAGTAATTTGAATTACTTATAAGATGGTATCCATTATATTTTTTAAGTTTCATAATGTTTTTATGAGTAATTTAGTTCATGTTACAAGAGGGTGTCACCAGATATAGTTCCAGCTGAAGTGCTTCAAGATTGTTGAGTGTATTATCCTATAGGTGTCCCATTAAACTAGGAAAGAGTGTTCCATAAGACTTTGGGTCATTTTAAAACCTAAGTTTATGTCTGGTTTTCACCATTCTACCTCTTAGTTTACTCCCAAGCTTGTTTCCCTCCATTGTCAACTCTTTGCACATTTTCAACTATAGTCTCATGCATAAGCTTGTCCCTCCTATTATGAAGTGGTAATATAGGTGTATTTACATCTAACAGACTTTATGAGTTTAATTAAGTTCTTTTTTATGATTAATTAGGTTTAGGTTTAACCATATGCTCATATGTCATGCTAAATAGTCATGTGATGCCCTTGATTGCTATATTTCATGTGCATACAAGTGATTTTCATGTTGTAACTAGTGTTTTGTAGCTAATTCCAAGGTAACACGGATGAAAATAACATGTTTTAAGATTTAAAATGGTATTTGTATAGTCTTATATCTAATTAATCAAGTTTTTTCCACATTTAATTGCTCTACCTACATAATTTGCTCAATACATACTCATAAGACCATTTTCTAAAGACATACTGAAGTATGAGGAGGTTGATTTTGACACAAATCCTTGGATCTAATTGAGGTGCATTTAGAGGTTTTTCAATGGTATATTAGTTTTTTTTCACTCATGTTTCTAGTGGTTCATACCTAATCTACTGTTTGAACATCAAAACACCTACCTACAAGTGTCTAAGCATGGGGTTGATGTGTTGTACGAAAGAGTTAAAATAATGTTACATCTCTTTGAGGTCTTAATATATCCAAAAATTCATAATAGAGATATGAAAATATCATATAAGGTAAAGGAGACATGGAACCAATTTGAGGGTCAAGGACTGAGTTTAGGGATGAAATCCCTAAAAGAGAAAAATAAAGCTTCAAAGGGTTTTGGTGGACCTTCTACAACATGTTGTTAAGGTGTTTTAAGACATATAAATGGTTTAATTTTATATCCCTATCATATGATGAGGACCCTAATAAATATAAGAAGGAAAAGACTAGTGGAAGATGGTTTTGTAGAGCTTTAAACATGTCTTTGAACACATTGAGACCCTTCAATGATATCTATAGGCTTGTACATGTAAATTACCTTTTGGTCACTCTAAGAAGCAACAACAAGAAAATGGTTATGGTCAATGGTTCTCAACTGGTATATTGAAGTATAATGAAGTCAAAGACACCAAGAGAGGACTAGAGTAAAGCATTTTATAACCCATGACCATCTACAAGCAACTCTTTAAGCATGGAACTAGTAACCTATAGGGGTCAGATAGGAAGGGTGAATAAATAATGGTGTATGCATGGTTTGGATGGGTTTTTAGCCCATCCTAGGTGAATTTTAGGTAAAGATAGTGATATATTTTTCAAAAGGAATCTAGGAATGCCGCTTCCTCATCAAATCACTCCAACCAACCCTTATGATGACGTACATGTAGGGGTAAAAGGGACATCTTAGTCAATAGGCGTAGTGAAAAACCCAATTTTGAGAAATTATGTAAAATTAGAGTAAAATTGAGTTGTAAATAATTAATAATAGTTTTAATATCATCACTAGATCTTGAGAAACCATTAATAAGTACAAAAGAGCTTAATACTACCTATAGGGGTCCAAAAGCAAGGTGTCACAATCAAGCTAGTAACCTTATATTTTGAATCTAAAATGATATCCTAACACTTTAAAAGGATATTTATATTTTAAAAAACTACCAAATTACCACAAAATTTCAATGATATTCTCCAAATCATCATGAATAGGGCTCAAGTAATAAGAGAGACCTACAGGTAGGCCTAAAGGCAAGGGTCTTAGTCAAGATCTCAGTCAAGGTACCTAGTTTAAACTAGGAATGCATTTGAAAACACAAAGGATGAGTTTGGATAGTATATAACATAGCTAAAAACCTCAATGGAAAATATGGTGATATCATTAGTAATAAGATAAAATCTACAAGCTAGCTACAAGGTTTTAAGACCCTTGATCTCAGTCATACAATAAGGTATAACCTAGCAAGCCAAGTGGAAACATAAACTTATCTAAAGAAGACATGAAGGTTCCAATAAATGTATAATGGTTCATGATAGGTATTTAAGTGTTTATAAAATATAAAAATCCTACCAAAATGATCATCTTCATTCCATACTTGGCCAAAGGGGCAACATTTCATACAATGAGCTTGGAAACCTTTTTCCCAATAGGCAAGAATGAGAATTCAAGAGGAAATGGGTTATTTAAGTGAGATAAAATCTCCAAAAACATTAATTTGATATGGGAAACATGTTTAATCCACCTAGAGGTATTGGTTTGGCTTTAAAAGGCCACTCTTAAGAGGATTTGAGAAAAATGCAAGAAAATAGGGTTTTTGAGGGATTTTTGGGGCATTTGGAGATGGTTAGCCATAAAAAACATGGAATCAAACCAAAATATATTAAAAATGGTCATTATGAATTTTCATAGATCCTAAAATAATCACTTTTTGGATGAGGGATACACCTCTTTGTTTTGTTTCAAAGGTCAACCGGTCTTGGAAAATTAGACTTTGGCAAGATGAGCTTTTGAGGTCAAAATGATGAAAAGACTCAAAAGGGAGATTTATAAAGTAAATGAAAACATATAATGAGGTTTATATAAGGAAAATAATGGATAATTAGAAATAGAATAATCTCATACTCCTCAAAGTATCAATTTTCCCTTCACACATAGTCCAACTAGACAAGGTTTCTACTAGGTCTAGTTGGTGAATGAGAGAAGTTTATAAATTAAAGTGATTGAAATGTTATGTAGTGGTATTAAGACATAAAATGGGATGTAAATATTCATAATACACCAATAAAATCATGAGTTACTAGTCCTAACATCCAAATCCATCAAGGTACCTAGTAAACCTATTGAGTTTTGAAAAGGCCTAATGTCAAATGGTAGTCCATATTAACTTATGACTCTTGGTAGACTATAAAAATGATTTATGTATGATTTTTAGGTTAAAATATATGTGTGAGATATTTTTTAGTGTATATAAGTTATTAGTAGATTAATCTTCAATCTCAAATCCACTCACCTTTATGTAAAAGTGGAAAAACAAGATCAATACGGAAAATTTTGGAGCTCACATCTCCTTGGAGGGTATGAATTGGAGAAAAAAGAGTTTATAAGAGTTATATAAGTTCCTTAAAGACTAAATTGTGGCATTGGTTTGGAATTTAACATTCAATCTTTTTAAACAATGGTTAAGAACATAAAATTGATCAAAACCCTTGCAAACCCTTGGCAGAGATCCAATGGGTAAAATTAGATTGGAAAGATAATTTAAAGACATATTTTGGAAAGGAAATATATTAGAACATAGAGAAGACTCACTTAGGATCCTCCTAAGAAAATGATTTGTACAAAATTGTATAGATAACATGTAAAATAGGCTTTTTCTCACCGTTTTTTATGTTTTTCAAGCTATAGGTGGAGTTTGAAATTGAAATTAAGTTTGGGTGGAATATTAAAGATTATAATAACTCATATATATTTTATTATGAGAAAAAACTTATAAGTGTTCAAAAAATTGCCTTCTTTTTAGACAATCAAAACTAGCATAGTTGACACAAGGGTGAAAAGGGTGAAAACTCCAAGTGTTAGCCTTTTTAAGGTGTACCTTGTAGACACCTAAAATGGGCCATTGATAACCTCCAACTAGTATTTTGACCAATTTCTACCCAAAATTAACAATTTGGCATAAAACACTAAAACATGCTAAATGATGTGAAATTGACATATTCAAATGCTGATTTTATCTAGGGTATCACTAAATGGGGCAATGTAATTTATGGGCCAGCTAATTTTTATTAGTTAATTTTGAATGAAAATGCTAATTTTTCACCCATGTTATTTAGACTACTCTTTCATATCAAATATTTTACACAAGACTCGTGCCTTTTTTATTTGTGATTGGCAACATTCTAAATGGGAATATGCATCTAACACATTTGACGTAGACTTCTGATTTCAATCTAATAAAATTTAGGACTAATAACAAGGCATTTTAATCAATTTTTGTAGTTTGTGCATAAGTACTTAATTATGCTTAAGATCTAATTAACCCAAATCAAGGCCTAATCAAGAATTCCATCGAAACTTGTTAAATAATTGTTTTTAGAAATAAATATTGAATATATACATCATCAAGTGACCTCATTTCTTGGAAAGACATCCCTAGGCCATAAATTCCATAAATATCAAGATTCATACCCTCCATGCCTCATAAATGCCTTCCATGATGCCCTCCATGCCTCTTAATTACCCCTTTTTCCAATGCCATGGTGAGGATAATTACAAACTTAATTCCAAAAATTGAATTAAACCCCAACCATACATCTCAATCTTGAGATGGATGGTTGAGGTTGATTCTAATCAAATCTAAAAATCTATAAATAACAATCCTCAAAACATCATTTCTAAGCTTAATTTGTGTAAATTTATAATGAAGGATTGGTTCTAAAAGCCTCAAGCAACTAGTGTTACCATGCCAAGCTAAGCCATAAGCCAAAGGTGCTAAGGAGAGATAGAGGTATACAAACTTCCATTACCAAGGACTTCATGAGCACAAGCTGAGCAAGCCACCACTATGAAGGCATTTGGAGCATCCAAAGAAGGTGAAGGAATTCTTGTGTTTTATTCCTTACATTTTAATTGTGTTTGTCATTTTTTTTGTTAACTAAGCTCTCCCTAGTGTCTAGGCCTAGAGATTTTATGCTATTAGTGTGTTTATTTCATTTTGTTTTCATTTTGGAATTAACACAATACTAACCATCCTCTCTTCAGTCAAATTCCTAAATCACATAATGGCATGCCTAGTGGGACTAGATGCATCGTACACATGAAGGAGATCCTTTTGTAACATTAACAAAATTATTTGAGCTTTTAAAACTCTTGAAAATTGGTTTTCTAACTTTATTTTGCCATTTTTGGTTACCACAATTTTTACACACTAATTGATGACAATATAAATACTAACATCAGTTACCTAACTTAACCAACATCAGTCAGCAAAACTAACATTATTCAGATCTTGGTTGGGCATAACCGATGTCGATGGTATTGACCATTGTCAATCACTATGTTTTTCCAAAAACATAGAGCCAAGACCTAATTTTTCAATGTTTGTTGTTTCAAATTTAAAAGGGCTTCAAATCTAAAGGACATACTAATAATTTTGCTATAGGACCAAGTAGGATATTTGCTCAAAACATGTTTAAATCACTTTTTCATGCTTAAAATTTTATTAGGAACTTTGTTTTGGTGTTTAACAAGGAATATTTAGATGTTTTTGGTGAATGTTTTTCAAAGTTTGAAACTAAGACCAAGGGGTCAAATGAACACCACCAAACATTTTATTTGGGTTTAAAATTGAACACACTTGTCAATTATTATTTTCAATAGTTGATTAGATTAATCTTGTTTGGCAAAAAGAGGAATGTTGCATGTATGCTCTTCCATTTTCTCCCTATAGGGAACCCTTGGAATCAAAAGTGCCAATCCTATTGTAACTAGCCTAGTCCAAGGCTTAGAAAGAAAGTCATCTAAAGCACTCCCTAAAAACATATTAAAGTTTGGGTGACCTTAAAAATGACCTTAAAGTCTTTCTATTTTCATGCTTTATTTATTTATGCATCTTGGCCTGTGAGGGGGACTTCATCACCTCCCACAAGTTCTTTAGGGAATCTTTGACCTGGGGTTTCATCTCTTGGCATTGACTTCATTTGAATCTTTTATAGTTGCACACGAGATGTAGTGGCACTTTGGAAATTGCACTACACTAAGTGAACAGTAGGATATAGTGGTTGAAAAAAAGATTAGACCTTTTTTCAACAATTTGAGTGATATAGACCCAAAATCTATGATTTTCTTTTGCATTGTTTGGCATGAAAGGCATTATGTAATTGATTCCCCTAGATCATTCAAAAACTTGTTAAATTTTAGAATAATCCCCACTTACCATGGAGGTATTATTGGTGCAAGGTACACCTAAAGGTCCATGTCATGGTACTATCATTTGAGAGAAGAGGGGTGTAAAAACCCTACTATATAATGTGTATTTACTTTTGGATGAATACGTAAAATCCTCTCAAATGATGTATATTGATAGATTCCAAAAATACAAAGCAACCTTGTCAGTTTAGGATATAAGGGTGATTATTTAGTTGGTCTTGTCCTAGGTTAAAGTTTTGTTTGGAGTCAAAACTTGGTGTAAACAAACAATCCAAACCAAACACATAGTCCAAATTTTCCTTTAAATAAAGAGGTGTTATGCTTCCCACATGAGATCATCCATTTGCCTTATTCAAAAGTTCATCAAAATCTTGAGAGTCATATCATTCACTATGGCATAGTTTGCTACCCAACTGAGTCTAGACCTTTACCAAAGTTTTTAAGTCCCTCACTTATAATTTAAATTCAAAATTACACCTTTACAAGTTCATAGGGTTGATGTGTTAAGTGGGTCCACCATTTTTGCTAAACATGAGGAAACTTATGTTTAATTTCCAATTTAGGTTGAATACTATTTAAGACTCATAATCATTATACTTATTTGATATATTTAATCCATTTCATGATAAACACTTTCACTTTAAGTCTATGCACCACAACATTTTGAGTCAAGAAGGGTAGTGTTATGTTATCAAAAATATGGAAAAATGTCTTTGCCTTAGAGAGTTTTGAAACAATTTTTTTTATCACACATTTTGGGTAGTATAGCATCATTACACTACCCAAATCATTTCAAATTTTGTTTCATGGAACCTCTTACATATAATTCCAAATTTGTTCCTACATATTTAGATTGATCCAAGTGTACTTTTGATCCTTTGCCTAAAGCAAAATTATATTGTTCACCTTTGTATTGCTTGTTTTTCAAAAGAACAAAGTTTTATACCAATATTGTGATAAAATAAACTATTTCTAAAGTGCCTTTTATTTCATACTTTATACCTATTTGATCAAGTTCATGTCCAAGAATCAAATTACTAGTGTTTTTTAGAAGTGTTTCACATATGTTAGATTAAAACTTTCATCTATTTTCAAAGTCTAGCTTTTGAAACCATTTGGTCAAAAGTCCTAACACATGCCTTGTTTGAGCCTAGATTTTGACACCGCATTTGGCCAAAATACCTAGCAACTTTTAAATTCCTCAATCAGATTGATTTGAAACACTTTAACCTTAGAGTTTAGAATTTTGATTTTCAATCCATTTACTTGCTTATCTTTATGTGAACATTGAAATGTTATATATTTTATGCTAGCTTCTTTCCTCATAAATCTTTGCATATTGTTTTGACAAATCTAGACCAAGTTGAAGGCATCATTTGTTTTAGATTCTATCATTTTTAGAGTTTTTAGAATTATTTGAACTTTTATCACCAAGCATTGACTATGGATCCCAACATGTATTCCTACACTCGTACTAGACTCATGTTCAATCTAGGGATTGTTAATGTAGTTTTTCAAGAAGAAATGGTGAAAGACCCTTATGTGGATAACATTGCTTATGAGATGGATTCTTATCCCTCTTATAATACTGAATCAAGGGCATAAATCCAAGATTAATTAGATAACTATTTGGTTAACACACCACCTTACACAAAATAGGACCAAGAGCAAACCATGCAATACTTAGCTATAATACCCATGGTGGATGAGCCAGTTCTTCAACAGTCATACTATACCAACACGGCCTCCACGTATAATCCATTTTTATTTGAACAACATTTGTTAGAAAATAAATATGATATTTTGGTTAGGTCCATAGAGTTAGGTGATCTAAAAATCAGAAGATTTGTTTGAATGATAGTTTAAGAAACAATAATAACATAATTGTAATAATTTTATCTCCAAGAAGAGATGTTTTATTTCTCAAAATTGTAGCTACAACATATGCCTATCTCTGGGAAGAGATGTTTGCTTTCCATTTTATGTTACATATTAATTTATACATATATTTAAGGTATGATGAGGATGTTTAAGGTCACCAATCTTGAGGGAGATTAATTGGTTCAAATTCTATGATTTACAACAATACAAAATTTGAGGAATTATTATTTTTAGAAACTTACTATTTTTAGACTACACTACTAAAATTTAAATTTGGGGCAATTTTATTTGTAATTTTGGGGTACAAACCCACTAATCAAAACTTCCTATTATCTCATGATGTTCCCCTCATTATTATCTTTCCAACGATTCAAATGGGGAGTCAAATGGAGCTATGGTGCAAAAGTTATGGCTCCCAGATGTTTTGCCACCAATTGGGGTAAAACCATTACCTGAATTGTCACCTGAAATATTTCTCAAATCAGTAGGGGATAAGTTTATAGTATATTTTCCCCATGAAAGTTTACCAAGTCTAGTAAGCATGCCCCACAATATTATTTATGATCAATAGGCTTCTTCTAGTAATCTTATGGCTCTAGTCTAAACAACATACCAAGACCCCAATATATCCAATCGAGGCAAAAATATCATGGAAGATCACTTTAAACAAATTAAAATAGCATACCAAACCTACCTAGATTTATCACATGATTTCAATCAGATGAACATGGTAATTAAGTCTCTCATTGACCTAGTTCCTTCAATAAGGGTGTTGATGGAATTAAGTGGATAAGAGAATTTGAGTTTTGACCCATTTAAACAAACAACTTTGATAGATAACTTGATACATATGCCAATTATTGAAGAAGTGTATTCAACTTCTACACTAAATAGTGATCCAAATGTAGTAGACAATGTGCAAATGGTGTCTAATCTTGATCAAAGTGGTACTAATGCACAAACAATTAGCCAACAACGTGTGTGTTGGAAATATTGTCATTGATGTCAAAGGTATAGAATTATTGGTGATAAAGGCCCCATTACATTTAATGTTGTTTATAATAAATATATCTTGGATAATATGAGTTAATATTTATTTAATATTAACAAATATATTTTTGGTTGCATATGAGACAAAAGAAGGGTCCATGGAGAAGTCAAAGAGCCATGGGGTAAAGATAAAAGAAGGATGGGACACATTTTCCCATGAAGAGTCATCTTGGGGAATTCCAAGAGTCACCAAGTGAAGATAAAAGAGTAAGGGCACAATTTATCATGAAGGGACACTTTAAGGAATATGAAAAGTCACCAAGATAAGGACAAAAGATGGAAGGAAGTTTTTGGTCATGAAGGGTCACCACATGACTTTTCAAAGGCTTGAATATGAAGGGTCATCCAAGATTGGTGCCATTTTCCATGATAATTGAATGGTCACAAAGGGGGAAGGCCAAAGGTCATTTGGAAAGCTATAAATAAAGGCTTGAGAAGCCATTTGTAAATATGAAAGATATAGGTTGATTTGATATTGTAATATCTAGCTTATAAGAGCAATTGTGAGAGATGAATATGATTTGTATTTGTTATATCTAGCTTAGAAGAGCAAAGGTGAGAGAGACGAAAGAGATGTTATATTGATCTATCATTTGTTGAGATAGCAACATTGAGAGATAGGTGTGTGGTATACACAAAGGGGTTGGTGCTCCTATGGTGCTCACAAATTGTTGTTGGGTTGGTGCTCGGCAAAGGGGTTGGTGCTCTTATGGGTTGGTGCTTGGCAAAGGGGTTGGTGCTCCTGTGGGTTAGTGGTCATGAATAGTATTTGGGTTAGTGTTCGGCAAAGGGGTGTGGTGCTCCTGTGGGTTGGTGCTCATGAATAGTAGTTGGGTTGGTGCTCGGCAAAGGGGTATGGTGTTCTTGCAAGCTTAGCTTGTAAATATTGTTTGGGTTTGTGCTCATTCATATACTTGACATTGTTCTCCATGATTTTTCCCACATTGGGTTTCCACGTTATATTTTGTCTCTCTCTCTATCTTGTGTGGTGTTTATTATTTGAGTTTCATTGCATATCTTAAATGTTTGATTAAGTAGAATTTGGTTAAAGGAAAGTTTTATACGATATATGATATACTGATTCACCCCTCCCCCTCTTAGTATATCCCGAGCTTAACAGTGTGTTTATAGTTAATCCCATGAGAAGATCATCAAACTAAGCAAAATGATTTTTTTCACCCGATCCTCAACCAATAACTTCCTCAAGTGTACAACCTACAAGATTAGATAATCAAATAATGACTAATGTTATGCCTTAATGACAGAATGTGATGAAATCTACTCCTTGATAGGTAGCAAGTAATATTATACAACAACAGCCATAATTTAGTGTATCCATACAATAGAGGATGAATACATTTCCACCTTAATCAAGGGAAACTAATGTTCCTCACTAGGTAATGACAAACACACCTCTTTCGCCGTAGAATAATATGCCAGTCCAAAAACAAACAATGACTAGCTAATAATGTGCAAATATTGGTTAATGATAGATGTTGAATCTGTATCTTGCTTTCACTTCTTCATAGGGATTTATGTAACAAGGAGGTCACCATATTTATCAAGTACCTACCAAATAACCATAGGCTCAAAATGTACCACAAATCTAGAGACAGGGTCCTGGTTCACAAGTTCCCACTCAATAATAAGGTTTGAATAGTTGGTAGTATGTCTCTTTTCAATCATAGTAGGCACAATATAATTATATCCTACCATCCCAACCAAAAAATCCTCCAAGTCAAACCTTTATCAGTAACCCAAACAAGCAAATGTGCAATTTTATATACATCCAAATCCATGTATGCATATTTTTGGTCCATTTCTCAACCAAACCAATCTACCCCAATAGGTCTCTCCATCATTCGCTGGTCAAAGTGTCCCACTTGTGACCTCTCAACCATCTATCCAAACCAATATTCTCCCTCAAACCAATATCCCTTCTAGTTTCCTATCCCAATAATTACAACAAATGAAGGATGTGATTTTTGCCATTCAAGAGGGGAAGAAGACTAAGAATTTTAAATTAGATGACATGTGTTCCTATCCATTCAACATGGAGTATTTTCATATACCATTTCATACAAGATACGAACCACCCAAATTTGATAAGTATAAAGGGAAAGGTGACCCTAAGGCCCATTGGACTAAATTATTTATCATTTGTCAACTAATGGAATATAGTGACATATACCATTTTCTTTTATTTCTAAGGAGCCTGGATAGACAAGCCTTGGAGTGGTTTTTAAAGTTGCCCAAAAATTTAGTAACAGACTTTGATGATCTTTTTGATAAATTTATGTAGCACTTTTCCTATAATCTTGAGCATGAGATTTCATTAGTGGACTTGACACAATAAAAGGAAAAATTTGGAGAGAGTTTGTAAGTTATTTATAGTGATGGAGAGCCCTTACAAGCCATTTCACCCATAGTTTACTAGATAAACAATTAGCTATTGTGTTTACTTAAAATTTGCATAGTGAGATAGCCTATCATCTAGAACTACAATGTACACACACGTTCAAAGAGATCATTGATAAAGGTTTTTTGTTTTAGAGAGCACTCATCAATAAAGAAGTCATCAAACTTAATTCTACCAATAATGGAAATATACAATAGTAACATCCTAATCAAGTGCAAACATTGTAATTGTCATAGGTCAATAATCATGAAATACTGAAGCAATTTAAATGTAATAGGAATGTTATGGGAAATGGAATAAATGAATCTCGCCATGTCCAAATTATGAATACATCATCTACACCGCCTTTTTAGCTTACTCCTAACTAACAACCTCTCCAGCCAATTTTTTAATTACAACAACCAATACTTGCACAATAAATACAACAACCTTTAAAATTACAAACCTATCCTCCTAGGAGAATCATGCTTGCACATCATGTCTTTAGTGACCTAGGATAACCCATTAAATATATATTTTCAAGTTTTCCACTACTAATATGATTAGTTAGCTCATACCAAAACATTATCCATGAGGTATTCCTTACCCTGATTGCTACTGTGAAAATAAATTTTGTGAGTATCATCAGGTGAACAGGTATAATCTATGAAGATGTGTCCAAATCAAGCATTTAATTGAGAATATATTAGATAATGGGGAGATAAAATTTTATAATGGTGCTTCCATTTCTAATCAAGCTCTTGGGATCTATCAAAATCCCTTTCACTAACATAATAATCAATAGCAATAAAATAATCAACAACACCAATAATGGCCAATGCAATAGCAAAATCAATAGAATCAAAATCAAAGGCTGAATCAATAGAACCAAAAAAATCATCAACAAAATCCATAATGACAAAACACTAGACAAAACCAAGGTTAGAATGGTAACAACCAACAAACCTACCATGCAGTTGCACATAACTACAATAGGGTTGTAGGTCATATTGTAGGGGGTAATGTTAATCCCAGCTCCATTAATCCTAGACCAAGTACTAATTATCCTTGACCATTTCTAAATAATAATATTTATCCAAATCACATGGATAATCCTTCTTTGACCTAAGAGTGCATATAGGCAAACCAACAAACTAGGACTCCCCCTTTTGGATCTTATAATGATAACTCATTCTTGCCACATGATCACATGGAAGTGCACTGACAATTGAGACTTATTTTATCTAGTCCCATACCTTTTCCAACATCAGTTAGCAATAATGGTCTAGTATTTAATTTTGATTGTGCAATCACAACTCAGAGGTTGAAGATTACTATCCCAAGCCCACAATAATCAACCACTTTTTCTATCATTTGACCAAACATTTAGCCTCAAAATAAACCATTCACTACTACCCAAGATAAGAAGTTTGACATTATGGACCAATTACAAAAGACATCAGCACAAATTTCTATTTTATATTTGTTATGGAAATCAATATTCCATAAGAACATATTGAACAAGTTTTTGACCCAATCCACTATTGCTAGTGACATATCCCCTGATAAATTTCAAGCTTTAAAAAAAACACCTAGCTCCAACCCAACAAGTCACATTCAACCAAAGTGATATGTCTACCCTTGGCCTACTCCATAATAACCCATTATACATAGAATTTTGTATCAAATGGCATAAATCCAAATGTGTCCTTATAGACAATGGATTCAGCCTCAACATAGTGTCCCTCAAACTCATCAAGATTCTTGGGTACATGATGATAAATCTCTAGCCAAAAATAATAACTATCAAAGCTTATGATAATTAGGAAAGAGAATCATAGGGCACCATTAGTTTTTTAGATATCATTGGGCCTTTGACCCATGATACACTTTTCCATGTGTTGGATCGTAAGTTATCATACACCATGCTTCTAGGTAGGCCTTAGTTATATGAGATTTGTGTAGTCCCATCAACACTGCACCAATGTATCATGTTTTCCCACTCAGGGATGGAGGTGAATATTCTAGGAGATTTACACTCATATGAACATTGCAAGCATCTTGAGGCTAAGTTTTAAAGCTATAATTATCAGTATGACATGAATCCAAGTTCTAAAAAGGATAAAGGAAAGGCTATAATTATTGATCCTTAATTAGATAATTACATAGATCATAATACCTTAGATTCCCTTTCCCACATGCTACCACCTAAAGCTTCCAATCATTTCACCTTTTCAGATAATGGATTGGGAGAATATGTGACCCATGATACATTTTATATCTCTAATCTTCCTCAGAATCTAAAATCCTTTGGGTGACCTAAAGTCATTCCACATATGCATTGGCAACAAAAGAATAAAGACAAGGGACCTGCCACATTTGTAATAGCATCTAACATAGAACGTAACCCTCTTAAAGGAGATGAATCAAGGTATACAATGACAACCAAACTGATTGTTATAAAAGTGCAAAGTATCTTATTCCCAATAGGATCATGGAGAATCACAATTATGAAGGAAGAGGCTTTAGACTGAATCAACAAGGAACCCTCGAGTAAATTTCTATGACTAAGTATGAAAGACCTTATGGACTTGGATTTAAACCACTTAGGGGTGACCCCACATATTTTATTAAAAGTCCATCACCAGTGACTAGCGATAATGATATCGATAATGAAGTAGAGTCTGATCATAGCCTAACCTTTGATAACATAGCTAAAACCAATCTGTTTGATAATAGTTCCATTTGTACCCTTACCCAAGCCATTAATCACAATCCATTTCCATTATTTTATATCTAATTCATAGATTGGGACCAACAAGAATCCATTCTACCAATTGATGAGTTCCAAAATGATGAGGCATTCAGTGATTTCTTAGGCCTTAGAGACTATGTTCTATTGGGAGATCACAAACCAGGATTCTTAATCACATTGGATCCTATAGCCTATTTTGGAGAGTGAGTAAATGCCCTTAGCCAAAAAAAAAAAAGTAAAACATTGAGATCCCAAAGTGAAAACCTCTTTGAGGCACTTTTTGACTAGGGAAAAAGTAAAGATAAAGTCCAGTCTAGTGGTGAAAACTTGTTTCATGCATCACTAGATAGGGGTGTTCATTTTTCTTCAAATTTCAACTAGGAGACGACCAATGATGAACTTGCTTGTGAGTCTGAGTTCAATTTTGAGTAAAAATAAGTATTTGATAAAATTATCCAATAATTTCTAACTATTTTTGTTACATGGCCAAATCTCCCATTAGGAGACTCAGATTCATTATGCCTAGGAAAAGTTGAAGAGTAAGTCTTAACAGAGGACCCTGACATAGTCCAACAATTCAAGTCACTGCCTACTATCCTTGAAGATAGTTCAACCCTTCCAATTGAAGATATAATAGAGGTAAACATTGAGACTCTATCAAACTTGAAATGGATAAAATTAGGTGAATCCCTCACTAAGGAGGAATGCAACATTTTTACACCTTTATTGAGAGAGTTTGTGGATATATTTGCTTGGGCCTATTCTGACATGCTAGGATTAGACCTCACCTTGGTTATCCACCACCTTATGGTTAATCCTTATACCAAACTAGTAAAATAAAATATATATAATATGTATCCTCACATTTTTGTATTGGTAAAGAAAGAGTTGGAAAAATTCTTAGAAGCAGGATGTATATGATCTATTGACTACTAAAATGGATCTCTAATGTAGTACCTATTAGAAAAAAGATTGAAGGAATCAAAATTTGTACTAATTTTTGAGACATCAACAAATCTTGTCCTAAGGATTATTTTTAATTACCTAATATCAACATGATTGTTAACTCCATGATGGTTATGAAATTATTTCATTCATAGATGGCTTTTTAGGATACAATCAGATCAGAATATCACCAAAAGATCAACATAAAACAACATTCACCACTCCATAGGAAAAACTTTACTATAAGGTAATGCTATTTGGCCATAATAATGTGGGAGATACATACCAAAGGGCCATGATTGTATATTCCATGATATGATGCATGATGCTGTTGAAGACCATGTCGAAGACATATTAGGAAAATCCAAGACCAAGGCTGATCATCCAACAGTGTTGAATAAGATATTTTAAATACTATGAGAGTATAGAGTTAGACTAAATATAAATAAATTTATGTTTGGTGTAACTTAAATAAAATTACTTGGCTTCATTATGTCTTATAGAGGTATTGAAGTTGATCCAGCTAAAGTCTATGCTAAAGCCGAGATGCCACCACCAACCAATTTGAAGTAACTCCATAGTTTGTAGGGTAAGATTCAATCCATCTGATGCTTCATCTCTTAGTTAGTAGATAAGTTCCATCCATTTATGCACCTTTTGAATAAAAGAGTTACATTTCACTCAGATGATCACTGCCAAACAACGTTTAAAGAACTCAAAGATTATCTTGTCAATCCACATATTTTATTACCTCCTATGCCAAGAAATCCATTTTTTTTATACCTATCAGCTACCAATTATGCTCTAGGAGAACTCTTGGCTCAACATGATGACAAAGGAAAGGAACATGCTATAAACTACCTAAGTTTTACCTTGGTTACAAATGAACATAACTATACACTTGTTGTAAAAGCTTGTCTAGCCATGGTTTTCATAGCTCAAAAATTGTGTCATTATATGTTGAATAATAAAACCATGGTCATTTCAAAAGTATATCCACTCAAGTATCTACTATATAAAATAGATTTGTAAGGAATAATGGCTAAATGAATCATTCTTCTTAGTGAGTTTGACATAGATTATGTTAATCATAAATCAATCAAAGGACATGTTCTTGCAAATCAACTTGTTGAAGTACCTCTCATGGACACACAACCACTCAAGTTTCCACTTCTTGATGAATACATCATGACCATTATTGATAAACACCTTGAGGGGTAGAATTAGAAGCTATATTTTGATGATTCATTAAATGTGCATAGATTAAGGGTAGGCCTATTATTTATTACACCACAGGGGGATCTAATCCCTAAATCATTTAGAATCAACTTTCCTTATACATAAAACATGGATAAGTATGAAGCACTTATTGTAGGACCTTGACAAGTAGTGCATTATAATATATCTCATCTTCAAATTTATGGTGATTCTCAGTTAATCATTAATCAAGTCACAGATCATTTTTAGACCAAAGATGACAAACTAGTTCCATATAAAGACATGGTTGACACTCTTAAAAAGAAAATTGCCAACATTCAATTTGAGAATATACCGAGGGCTAGTAACATAACTATAGATGCCATATCTACTATTGGATCTCTGATTTGAAAAATAGATAAAGCTAGAAAGTATCAATTCCTCATCAAGAATTTATCAACACTAGCTCATGAACTTTCAATCATTGCCATGATTTGTGATATTATTGGTCTTAATTCTATCTATTACTCAGACCTTTACAACTAACTTCATGACCAAATTATTCCACATAACCTATCTCAAAAATAAACCAAAGCCTTCATTCACCATTCCACTCATTATACTCTACTTGGATCCACCCTTTACTATCATAGTTTTGATGGAATTCTACTTTATTGTTTAACTTTGATAGAGTCTACATTAGCGTTAAGAGAAGTTAATGGAGTATGTAGATCCCATTTTAATGGGGTAGTCCTATCCAAAATATCTTGCATACTGGTTATTATTGGCCCATAATGGATGCATATTCCACTACATATGTAAAGAAATTTGACAAATGTCAATGGCATGCTAATTTGACTCATGCCCTAGCAAAAAATATGAAACTGATGTTGACACTATGGCCATTTTCTACATGGGGACTTGAACTCATTGGGAAGATTAACCCCACTTCATCTAATAGCCATAGACATATCCGTACCACCAACAAATATTTCACTAAATGGGTTGAAGCTATACCCCTCACTTATGTGACTGGAAAGCAAATTTCCAAATTCATCTTATATCATTTCATCTACCACTATGGTATCCCCTCTAACATTATATATAATAATGGAGGATCATTCAAGAAAAAATATGTAAAATAGTTATGTACTAAATGCAACATCACCTAATATTTTTCTATATCATATTACCCTCAAGGTAATGGCCAGGTCAAGGCATCCAATAAAACTATTGTCAACATTCTCAAAAAGATTGTTAATGATGTCGATCATGATTGACACCTCCAAATATTCCTTTCCATTTGGGCAGACCTACCAATCATCATACCACCACAAGAGCCACTCGATACTCATTTAATTATGGTACTAAATCCATCTTTCTTATTGAGGTCAAATTGACTTCACTACACATCTCTTTCAAGCATGTCCTGGATGATCATGACTATCGAGTAGCTCACCTATAAGAGTTGGAATAATAGGTGAGAAACACACAACCGTGATCAATAATATCCAAGCATATTAGAACTAACTCAAAGGCCACCATAATCAATGTGTGAAGTATATAACATTTAAAATTGGTGATCTTGTTCTCAAAGAAAACCTAAAGAATACCACAACTGAGAAGAAACATAAAGGGAAATTCAAACCAAACTAGATAGGGCCTTTCATCATCACTGTAGATTATGGATCAATAGCATACAAGCTTGCCATAGCAGATGGTGATGAACTTCTAGAGCTAATGAATGATATTCTTCTCAAGTGATACTATGCTTGAGTACTAATGTAGATTGGCTTTAAGGACCATTTTAGTTATGCATTTTTGTCACTATTCTTCTTTATACATATACCATTATTATCTATCCTATTTACCATATCCACTTTCCATTTTAGACATATTGACCCAATGTGTTATAAAGCTTAGCTTGTTTGACTTTGGTTTTTATCATTTATTACATAGATTTAGCATCAAAGTATCTGATAAGTTCATTAGTTTGTTTAAGAGCTTTAGATAGAGATTATATTTTGGGATGGTGTGATAGAAGTTTTGATAGTGGCATCCTTCATTTGTTATTATTTTTTATCACCAATCTTGTTGTTAATTATAACTACCTTTGGGAAAATTAGTACCATTGATCTATGCCATTGTATCCTAGTTATAACTGCCTATGGGCAAACTAGGGGAAATACTAATCCTTGACATACCAATTTGGAACTTCCTATGCCATACTATGTCTTTTTACTAATTATGCCTATTTTGTTTGAATTGGCTACTACACTAGTCAAATTCCTTTGCTGTAAGGGTGGAACTATAGTGACTTGAGGTTCTACTCTAGGACTATGTAGGCAGTGCTCAATATTTTTTTAGGTTAGCTCAATCTCCCTTTTCCCAATGTTCTCACCATTTTTTAAGCAACTGAAGTAACACTTTCATCAATTTGTGAGAAACCTAAGCCATTCTCTTGCTATTTTGTGAGAAACCTAAGCCACATTCTCACCATTTTGTGAGCTTAAACCATTTAGTGTCTCCTCATTCTTGATTGAGTTGAGATACCATAAAAAAATTTGCATAGGTGTGATCTACATAGTTTTAATTTACACTTGCAACTTCACTTGTTGACTAGAAAAAATGGAAGATCTAAGTGCAATTTACACTTTTCACAAGTGTAAAATTGAATTTCTCCTCAACATCTCCCTAAATCTCCTTGATTTTACCTTTTTCATGCTTACTTTGACTGGTGGGAGTGGGAGAATTGCCCATAGTTTACAAGGTACATTTTGTGAACTTGCGTTTTGCATGGTGTATTTCAGAGCCTTCGATTTTTCATGGTGCATTTCCCACTAATATTTCCCCAGGGAATTTGGGGTCTCTTTTGTAATTTTTGAAACTTACAATTTTTTTGGATTTTTTAATTTTAACTCCATTTTATCTTGGTTACAATAGAGTACCCATGTAGATCTTTACACAAAAATATGGAATTTCCCTTGAATTAACTAATTGAGAAGGGACTGGAAGGAAACGTGTTATTCTAGATGAATTGACATATGAATATAACCCTCATGTGAAGGAATTTATAGTCAAAGGAAACATTTAAATGAATGAATATCCTCCATATATGAACCTGAGTTGTGTGGTAGTTGGATATGTAATAACATAGGATGGAGCATGTGTTTGTACTTAATAAGAATCTCTACCATAAAGGGATCTATATTCTAGGCTCGAGATACATTGTCCTATACATACCACAACACATGGGTAGGGCCATTCATTTCTATTTGGATCAAGTGATAGAACAACACTACCTAAATGGGGATTTAATGAAGGAAACCATGATGTAATTTTACCAACTTAATCCTAAATCTTTAATGCATGGTGTAGTTATCCATCATCTTTGTATACCTATCCAAAAGTTAGATAAGACTCTCTTAGTAACAAAACTAGCTACCAAAGCTTTCAGTCTCATTGGATATCTTGATAACCATTCTTGAATCTCACAAACTTCAATGCAGTCCATATAACTACAAATACATAGAAGAATCTATCAAGTATGTGAAAACCTCCCCATTATTCTATTGTCATTATCTATTACCTTGCACAATGCTTATGTTTTCTTACAATTTTCTATTCCCTTCATTGTGAGATCAATAACAAAATCTCAAGTTGAGATCATTAAATTATAAAGGTACAAAAAACCTATTAATTCTTGAGTCAAAGGCACTTTCATCCCTTTCTCTTTATTATTTGATGAATAAATGGCTACCATTGAGATTGTCTAAAAGTTGCACATGTGCATTAAGCTATCCAACTGGGTAATTGCACCTTTCTTTCATTTAACTTTCCCACTCACCTAATCATCCATGCTTTGTATAATATAGATATGCCCCAATATCTTTCACATAGTTTGGGGGAAAATTCACTTTATGTTCCCATTTACACTATTCTCCCTTTTCTTCTCATTCCATGAAATCCTAAGATGGTGTAACACTTTACACTTTTCACCTTGTGTTGGTGTAAAGTGCATCTTACCTTATGCCTTTCACCATGTCCCTCTCTTCTTTGCCATTGTATGGATCTCCACACCATTTTATAATTATTATTCAACATATAGTCAAAATGAAATTATCTACCATGCTCCATGTATCTTCCTTTGTAAAACCTTGCTTCATTTATGTTGACTTTCTTCCACATAGCATGGGTCCTTCGTGGCATGGTGCTAATTCTCATTTACATCCACATAGGCCTATTTTTGATGGTGTGGAGTTGTGAATATTTTGTAGGTCCAATTATAATTTATATTAGAATGATAATGTGTGTCTCTCCTCCCCTACCGTGTGGGCAATCTTAAGTGGCAAAACTGTGTACTATATGGTGTAGAAAAAAGTGCCAATAGATCCTATATTAGATTAATTGTAATGAATTAAATATTTTTATAACTTTGTAAAACTTAGTGTTTTATCACACTAATTATTATTGAATGACACAAATTTTAAATTAATCCTAGACATGATCCTTGCAAAATACTACATAAAGGATTACAAAATATAATTCCCTTAATATTAGGTCTTCTTAAGTAGACCCTATAGGAATGTTATTCATTCCTTAAAGAATATTGAGCTCAGGATGCATAAATTATGAATTAAATATTTACACAAGGTCCTCTTTCTCTTAAAACCAACTTAAATAGATTTATCCTTAAATGAGCTTTCATTTCATGGAAAATAGTTTACAAGTTGATTGTGGTAAAAGTATTTTCTGAAAGCCACTAGTCTTTCTTTTCTTAACATCTAAATATTATTAACGCAATAATATTCAAAAGATTAAAATATTTTCCTCATGTATAACCATAAATATTATTAATACAAATACAATAATTACTTGTAAGAAAATTAACCTAATTTACTCATAAAGGATAACATTAATATCCATGTACCAATTACCATTATAATCAAGGGTTTTTTTACATTTTTGTGGGATTAAGTTCATCAAATCATTTAAAAAATTTATAGGAATTATTTAGAATAATAGTTACTTAATCATTAGACATAACTCAAGAACAACACATGTATTATTAGATTAGAGTTTTTAGTCAAAATAGTTCATGCCATAAGAGGAAAATGAATACATTACATACAATGCTACCTAGCCAAATTAGATTCACTCTACTCTTAGGGTCACAAACCCAATAACATGAAATCTATATTTACATCATAATAACTATAACCTTAGAAAAAAAATTAGTAATAAACTTATTTATTACATCTATATTATTGTGTAGCTCATTTGGATAAAATTTATTTAGGGAAACACCATTAATTTTTCTATAAGAATTATCCATATATGAGTGAAAAAATAAAACAAGCTTAGGAAAGTGTGTGCCACTTATACAAGTAATTAATGCAACTTATTTTTGACTGAGAGAGAAATTTAGAATACTCTCATATGAAGAAAATATAATCCTTTAATATCTCTTGTGTATAATTATCATTGAGTGTTAAATTCAATCTTAGCCAAAATATGGTAAATTACTTAATTAAATTAAGTCTAAAATTTATTAGTACACACATTGTAAAAATAAGGGTATTTAATTAATAGATGTGTATAATTTCATAATAGTGAAACATGATTTAAATATAGGTAAATAAGAGTCTTAACTACCCATAAATGGTGAAATTCAAAGGAAGAAAAAAAATTCAAGCAATCAAAAATCAAAACAACAACCATGCTTATAAATCCAAAGTTTTGGAAAACATTGTTTCCTCTACACCAATACACCTTAAATGTTACCAAGATAACATTTTCCTTGTGAAAAATCCAATCGACTAGAATAGTTCCATTTAGAATTAACTCAAATAGGTAATAATATTATACCTAATTAATATTTTAGAGTTAAATCATTAATAAATTAAACACTAAATATAAAATAAGACTTATATAATTTTATTGAAACATTCACACATTCAAATTTACTCAACCACACATGTACACACACACAAACACACACACACACACACACACACACACACACACACACACACACACACACACACACACACACACACACACACACACACACACACACACACACACACACACACACACACACACACACACACACACACACACACACACACACACACACACACACACACACATATTATAACGGTCAAGCATGAGAAGTCTACAAATGCTTATTAATGAAAATTCATTGATAAAAAATAACTATTCAATTCATAATCAAATTTACTCAACCACAAATGTACACACACACAAACACACACACACACACACACACACACACACACACACACACACACACACACACACACACACACACACACACACACACACACACACACACACACACACACACACACACACACACACATTATAACGGTCAAGCATGAGAAGTCTACCGATGCTTATTAATGAAAATTCATTGATAAAAAATAACTATTCAATTCATAATCACTTACATACTAATAAATGCATTATTTATATGTATGAAATAAATTTCAATCAAATGTATAGATGACCACATCAGTTCACCTCTAATCCATGCAATTTATACTTTTTTGAAAACATAGTACTTTCATAGTAATTTAAATAATAACACCACCTTACCCTTTCAACCTCAATCAGATAGTGAAATAATTAAATCCTATATTCCAAAATTAATGAAAAGTATATAATACAAATATAGATTTAGTCAACCACTATGATACAAAATAATATTGATGACACATTCAATGTTTACAAAATAAGATTTAATACCAATAGATATATCTAAGTGTAATCCATGTAATTGATTTCAATTAAAATTTTAATGGTTTTAAATATTTACCATAAGATTTACCATGATATTTAATTTCAATTAAATACCTAGGTTGACTATTGATGTCTTGCATTATAGCAAAATGAATTCATAATAAATCAAAAGGCAAGGCAAGCTTAATTAAAAATACATCAAACCTTATGCATTTAAAATTGATTATGATCGAAGATAATGCCTCATTTTAATCAACAATAAATACACATATGAAAACCAAAGGTACTCATATAAAATAATCATCAGATTACTATTACCTTCTTTAATATATTGAACTAATTATTACTATTTGAATGCATTAGCTCTATTTGGATTAGTCCTCACAAGGGTGCTTAGTAATTAGGTCCTTCACATTATAATAGATGTGTGTGTGGAAAATAACTAGTGGATAACATAATGTAAGTCATTACTATTTGAGAAATAATCACATCAATATATGAGTTTTTAGAAGATAGAATAGGCTTATGAGAGAATAAAGGAGAATTTGTAGGAGACATAAGTGAGAGACTTTTTTAGGATAAGAGATTAGTGTTTAATCCTTATTTTTATGAGAATAACACACTATATATGTAATAATTTTATATTAAATAAATGTATGTTGATTGACCAAATTGTGTTTTACATACCTTAGCTTTCAGGTCTTCATCATTATAGGGTAATTCCTATTCGTGGTATCATAGCTAGTTTCATGGACCTCTTTGAAATAAGGAGGAAAACAATGGATTTGAAGTGTGGACCACTTTAAAAAACCATAGAGTGTTATTCCTCCATATTTTTATTCATGCTTTTTAATAGGTTATCAATGAAAATGACTATAAATTATGTTTGTAATATAAATATCAAAAATAAAAATATATATATGGTCTTTTTACATAGGTTATATTTTAAAAGGGGATATTAGTTAGATTGGGAAATGTAGGTTTATAAAATATGAAAAGAGGTGTTGTTATTATTATAGCTTTAGTCTCATTTATTCCCATAAAAGTCTATGAGATTGTGTATCAATTTGTTACATTGGAGCTCATCAATCCCATATTTGGGAGACATAAGATAGCTCATCGAGGATTCGAGTGTGGAGGGTTCTTCAAGGTTAGAGTAGAATACATTAAATGTGGATCCTCAAGTCCCAAGTTGAGACAAATATTAGAGAATAAAATGAAATGAATAACAATTTTCATCTGATTTAGCATATTTGGGACACATAAGTTTAATTCTTATTTTTCCATGTTAGAAATTTAATTCTCAATCATTTATCTATAAACTATAGCAATTGCATGTTGTGATGTATTTCATGCATATATTATCCATCATATTTGGTGTTAAAGTGGGTAATTAATAAGGAATCAAAAACATTATCATGGGCATGTGGCATGGTGTGTTTTGACATAAAAAATGGCGGATGTACATGGTTTTAGAATGATGGTGACTACACAAACCACCTACTCTCCATTTTGACTATGTTTCATTAGTCTAGCTTGTCCACTATTTCTTGTAAGTGTGTTCAATATGAGGGTCTTATGAAGATAAATTTCAATAGCTTAATATTGAAGCAAAATGTTATTTTAGCATGAGAAAATGAATTGAAGTTGTACACATTTTTTTACAAATAGGATGTGTAAAAGTATAGAAGAGCTTAGGATAAAAGATGATCTAAGTATTTTATTTTGTAAAATTACATTTGGTAAATATATAGAATGATATATTATAGTTAGAATTGATATAAATGATGTGGAAAATACAATTCTCTCAGTCTTTTTTCCTAGGATTTCCTTACATTTGCATATTGTGAATTTTTCATTCTTACAAATCATTCAAGGGTAAAAATAGGGGAGATATATATGTCATTAAGGGAGCATACTCTTGATACAATAGTGAAGGTCTAACCCTAATGATCTATGTTGTCAATATCAACTAGTTTTTTTTTAAGAGTCATTACCTATGCTTTATGTATGGTTAGGACCCATGACATTTTGATAGGTAATTATCTATGATTTCCATAAGTAATAAGTGGAAGTAGAATATGCAAAGGTTTTTTAATATCCCATGGGGAATAAAGTATTTTTTGAATGCAAAAATTATATACATAGGTAATGATGATGGATTTGAGTCTAGATAGTAGACAATGTGAGCAATTTTCACAACTAATCCATTAACCAATATTGGTTTCACCCATAGATTTGTTATTAGCATGACTTTTTATCCTTTGCATAGAATCACATTTGATTCAAGTTGAATATCATTTTTGTGACATGTATCTATAGGTCTACTTTGTTCAAATGTAACAATTATAACTATAATGTTTATATATTTTAGAATTTATGTATTATGCATTATTAATAATATGTCAGTTCCATACGAGTGTGTTTAGTATTTAAAATGATGTTATTCTTCTGTAGACATCAATGATGATGTCCTTAACACAAGAGCATACCAATATATTTACATAGGGTTTGTATTTTTTATATTTAATAGTAACTTTATAAAGTGTAGTTGTTGTTTTGTTCATCCTTGTTGGCAAAAAATTATTTCCAATGTCAAAAGTGTATCATATGTGTGTCATTACATATGACCAAAATAACTAACTATATACATTGTAATTTATTTTATAGGTTGAAGTTGTCCTAAGTCAACAACAAGTATCATTAAATAGTTACTTGTGTTTTTTTTGTTATGGTGTGAAAAGGCTTCATGCAATTGACTATTTATATCACCAAGAATCTTCAGCCCTATGAAGCTCATTTCATCTATCAGTACATATTCAATGCATCTCATTTCGTCTTTAAATTTTTTTATTGTGTGAACATCAAGTGGTTTTATTTCTCTGATAAGAATGTGGAGAGTTTAATGTATCATTGATGTAATGATGTTAAATTCTACAACACCAATTAAAACTAGTATAATCAGGTCAGATTTACCTATTTCTATAACTGAATCCAATCTTTTTTGATGTGGTTTATAAGAAATGATTTAATTTTACTAGTGGTTCCTTGTAAAATCATGTGGAGGGGGATGGATGCTATTTTTTGGGCATGCTTCTCAATTATGTTTAATGCATGTTATTGTGTAGTTGACAATTGGTGCATTAGTGGTTCACTTGGGGAACCATTATATGTTTTTATCATAGATGTGCATTTCCAATCTATACATTATTGTATAGATACATGTAGGATTAGTGGTAAATCATAATGAGTCTAATTGTGTTTATTATCAAAGTCATGGTGACCAATAATTTTAATGTCATCTATGTCATTATTCCCTAAATGATGAATTGGTGAGAGGATTTCCTACTCACTCATTTTTGAATTGACAGTCTCTATATCCCTATTATTTTTAGTGTCATCACTGATGGATTGAAGGGTGATGTTTGCATCTACACATTCTCAATGAATATGACATGGATCATAAGATTCTTTGAATTGATCCCAGTTTGCAATAATTTGTTCCTTTTTGTAGCTAATGTCTATATCAAAATTATGGAATGATTTGTAAATTAAAAGATCTACCTAGAAAAAAAGTTAAAATGAATAGGAATCAAGTAAGGGTTTAGAAAATAATTTTGAAAATATTCTAATAATACCCTAAATACATCTTTATCTTGATTCATTAATTTTTTTCCTACTGCTATGAGGCCAACTCCATGTTTCTTCAATGAAATGTATGGCCTCCAAAAATATTGAATGAGATAAATATGCATGAATAAAATATGGAAATATATCCTCTACTACTATGATAGACAATATCCTTTTTAAGGTATGTTCTATATAGACAAGGTAACAAATGTTCTACTATAAATTGTTAAAGGTAATTTATGCAACATGTGGCATGTATCATGTACACCTATGTATCTATAGATAATTATTTATGAGAATTACTTGTATGCACTCATTTTTGGGTTTTCTATTGCAATAATAAATGATATTATAGCTAGTATATAGTCATTGATTTTATATTTATTTCAATCATTAGCTACATACACACACACACACACACACACACACACACACACACACACACACACACACACACACATATATTGATCTTATTATGGAATGCAAACATAGATTTCCAACTAGTTATTTACTTGCATGTTGTGTTGAAATATGTATATATATATATATATATATATATATATATATATATATATATATATATATATATATATATATATATACACATACATATATTATATATATATATATATATATATATATATATATATATATATATATATATACATATATATATATATATACATATATATATATATACATATATATATATATATATGTATATATATATATATATATATATATATATATATATATGTATGTATGTATATATATATATATATATGTATATATATATATATATATATATATATGTATATATATATATATATATATATATATATTTCAACACAACATGGAAGTAAATAACTAGTTGGAAATCTATGTTTGCATTCCATAATAAGATCATTTTTTCATTGTGGATGTTGACTCTATCAGAACTCCTTTCTAGGTGATAAGTCTTGTGCCCTTGATTTTTGATAAACATGGTTGAGTTTGGCTATACTAGCCATGGGGATTTATACTTTCATTGGAGAGAAGTGATTTTTTTCAAAAACATGTTGAATCACTACATTAGGTATGTCATTGTACTTGATTCATGAATTCCTCATAATCATTATCAAGATCGATAGCGAATCATAAAGATAATAATGATGTATTTTGGTATGTATTGATTCAATATGTAGGCTGTTAGAGGTGGATTTGGGATTTGACAAGGTAAACATGAAGGTCAAGTTCAATTTTATGGTTGTGTAAATTTGTAGGACTTTAGTCCACATTGATGATAAGGAAAGATATGAATGTTTTTAAATTTAAAATCCTTCACATAGGTATGTGAAGGTAGATGGCATGACCTCCATCCTAAAAAAATGGGCTCCAACCATGTGCATTTACTGACCATCAAAGACAAAGGAATCATAAGGAGGAAAAACTAAAACATCACAGTGAAATAAGGAGACCCAAATGATTTTTTTATTGATATGTGTCAATATATAATATAAATATTTAAATATAATATAATATTATTTATACTAATTTTCACATTACTATTTCATATTCTGTTATAGATATGGTTGATGTAAGATAATTTGTTAGTGGGACCATATCTAGTTGATGGCCCCACATGTACCTAAATCTTAGGAATGTTAAACATGTTGAACTAGACTACCCATATTCACATGCTATGTCTTATTCAGTGTGTTTCATGAATAAAAAGGTACCACTAGGGTAACCACATATTGATACATCAGATAATTATAATTTGAATTTAATTAAAACCCACAAATACTAAACTTACTCACCTTTTGTGCATGAAATTTGAAATAATACATGGTCCCTTTTTTATCATTGAAAGTATGAAAAAGGGCACCTTGTGTAAGTGAAATCCCATATTTATAGATCACCTCACCTAAAATTACTAATAATATTGGCTAGAACATTGTCCTTGTATAAAATTATGGAACTAGTTTGCATGTCTTACAATAGTTTATCTTGCAATAATATTTGATATATACATGGTTGTAGTTTGAAAGTCAATACATACTTAAATGTTCTTGACAAATCTAATACTTATTCTAGAGGGTGTGTTTAACATTTTAAATATAATTATGAACTTATAACTATGTTGGTAGAGAAATAATACTTTTTATTCCTCCACCACATCATTGAATACATGCCTTGAATCTAGAAAATATATTGTTGCCTTCATATTTGATGATAGTTTCTCCAACTTGGCATAGATATCATTTCAATGGCTGTGTTTTATATCCTAAAAACAAAGCATGTACCATTTTATATCTTTGAATCTAACTACATCTAGGTATATTTTTAATTCCTCTATCTTGCATAAATATCCATATAGTTTTGTACCTAACAAACTCTCCTATTTAATTTTAAGATGTTCACTATAATAAAATGGAAGGTGAACCATACCTATTTGTATCAATAATTATAATGGCCCCACATAAATATGTTAATGGTCAAAAAGTACACCGTAAACATTTATTCAGTTGTTTGACTGATTAAATGAACCCACACTAGGTTCCTAAGTTCTTTCTACTTCAACTCACATTCCATTTATCTGAAAGAGTTAACAAAACTCTTTAGCCAAAATCTCTCTAAGAAACCATTACTACACCCATGAAATCTTTATCATTACACACCAACAAATAAACCAGCTATTATTCTATTATGTTCTATATCAAATGGTTTACAATAGAGATGTACAAATAGGTAGAACATAGGAGAATCATGACCATCCCATGCATGTGAGACTAACTTCCCCAATATAGGTGGAAGTAAGGCATTAACCCATAATCCTCATGAATGAGGGATAAACATCTCTAATGAAATAACACTTAAGTAAGCTAAAGAGTAGGAAATAAATATCCTACACCAATACCCCCTTTAAGTATAGCTTAGGTAGGAACAATAAAGGATGGAGTTGAAACCATGTGTCACTATGAATGCTAATCCATCTTGCTAGAGTACATGGATGTTGAGTCACTAGAACCACCAAGTGAAATTAGGAATGGTGTTGAATATAAGGATCACTTAATATGAACATTACACTCCATAATATTAGGTTGAATGATTAATGTGAGGAAGCATTGCTTGACCACTCTCTGACAATATGGTGAGAAGTGACCACAAAGACTAGTGGGGCTGCCACACTAGTGTCACTATATGGGGATACCACATTGGTGTCACTATAGAATCACTAAGAAGGACATGGATTCAAGTAAAAATTCTTCATATGGGTTTAGGAAATCAAAGTTCATGAATAAGTTACCCACGTACAAAGGAGGAATCTAGAAAACACTCAAAATAGTGTAAAATATACATATAACTCTCATAAAGTGGGGAAAAAGGAGAAAACCTATAGGGAAAACTCCCCCCTAAAAAAAAAAGATAATTTAAGAAGAGAGAGATAGAAATCACCCCAAATATGATGTTGAATTATTTTTCACTATAAGTACTTGAAATTCACAAAGGAACTCAATCTGTGCGAGTTGTCTGAATCCACTACTCAGTCACAAAAATAACTAATAATCAGCTTCAATAGAATAACTTCAATCAAGAAGACTATTAGTGGGAATGAAAGTGTAAAAGAGTAATGCATGTGCAAGGAATGCTCAACACCTAAGAAGCATAATCTACACCACACCCCCCATATTACTAACTAGGTGGAGTGATGAAAAAAGAATTATATGTACATCCCTCAAGAAAAGGTGGAGTGGATGAAAAAAATATCTACACAAGTGGTTTAAATCCACTACTCAAACATTGAATAAGCTGACATTCTATGCACCATAAAAACTCCATATGCTATGGGAGATTGTCAACTATAAAAAAGCTGGTGTCAAAAATATAGACAAATACTTGCAAAGAGGATGGCTCTGGTGGTGATGAAAGATACAAGAAGCTAAAAAAGTGAAAAGGTTCCCAAAATATAACACACAAACACATGAATTTAGAAAATGATGAATCATCAAACCCCCCATGGCACTTTATAAATTAGTGTGAGTATAACATATCCCATACATAAAATGAAACTGAATGGAAATAAGGAAGACACTGGGATTCACCATAATAACTCCAAACAAGGAGACTGTCAACCTATCAAAAAAAATGTCATGTATAATGATATATGCTCAAAAAAATGGAGAAAAGAAGTATATCCATAGAAGAAGGCAAGGCGATAAGAAAGGGGCCTTAGTGGATACAAGATACATACTACAATTGTGTCAAAGTGCCGATACACAAACTAGAATAGAATATGTCATGGGATGATGGAAGAGTGTGTCAAATAGTGAAAAAATCCATTGTGTATTCTAAAACACACCCAAAATGATCAACTACAAAAAATGACAATCTGAAAAGCACATGCAAAAGATGTGAGACTCAACTGAAAATGTGTTTATAATGCAAAGTGCAATAGTAGCATAATCAATAGAATGTGGACCAAAAAGGAGAAATGTGGGGAAAAT
Organism: Torreya grandis; assembly: GCA_037957365.1. Lineage (NCBI taxonomy): Eukaryota > Viridiplantae > Streptophyta > Pinopsida > Cupressales > Taxaceae > Torreya > Torreya grandis. Next base: position 434,027 of record JARHVA010007723.1, on the reverse strand, counting down.
ATCATGCAAATAGAACATCAATTTTAGTCAAAAATACATCTAAAAAATGTAATGAGAGAGCAAAATCAAATAAGGATAAAATTAAGCATGGTTGCTTGTGGGGGGGTGGTCTAGCCTCCTACTAGACTAAGCCTCACCCTTTAGTCTTTGACAATTGAGATAGAGGAGAAAATGGAGTAACCGAACAATCTTAAATATCTCCTTTGCAATTTGGATACCCACAATATTGTTTTTATAATGGAAAATAAATAAAAAATAACTTCTCGCTCCATAGTGACAATATTATTTTTAATAAAAAGATAATATAAAATATCACAAAGGGCCCTCCCAAAATATGATCCCAATTATTGGAATGAAACCCCCCCACCCCCCCCTCCCCCCTCCCCCCACCACAAAATTAAAAAAAAAGGGGGGAACCTCTACTTGAAATCCTACACCCTCAAATATATGTCTCCCACTAATGAACTCCAAATCATAAAGAAAATCCCCTCAAATCATAAACTCTCCACCAATAAAACTACTCAAGGAAACACCACTTGAAGATTTAATAAATATATTTAATATTAAAATAAAGATTTTAAAACACTTGTTTTTACCTTTTGACCAAAATAGAGGAAATCGTATGACTTTATTTTGAATTATTTTATTAAAAAAGCATGCACGATGAGAAGAATCTGAGTATAGGCGAGGGAAGGAACTAAGTTGTATAGATCAACAAAGAGTGCTTACCAAGAGGAGGATGGTTGTGTAGAGGATGTCATGTAAGGATGTAGGATTAGGTGGAGGCCATTGATATGCTATTGATTAGGATGTAGTTATTTTATATTTATAATGGCACATAAGGCAAATTTTAGAGTCTCATGCAACAGAGAAGGCAATCCTAGATCCCAATACTAGATCAAAATACATTGATTCAAACATGCAAGTTTTAGACTACTAAATTTGTTTCCCAGCTTCTAGATTCAATCCAAGAAAAAATATACTATCTCCTTACCAATGGTATAGTGGTCATGGGTAGAAGAAAATAAAACCTCCTTGTATCAAATGTCCACAGAAAAGCATCAAGGAAACATTGATATCTATGCAAAGTAATATGGCCTCATTTATATGGCGAAAGTGAAGTACATAGATCAAATACCAACATGACCTCCTTAGCTCCAAAGATATGTCAAATAGACACAAAACACATAGATATGCAAATAACCTATAATTTTTTTGAAAACCCCAAAAATATATCAGAAAACCTTTAAAAACTTGGGTTCTTATTTTTAGAAAAATAATGATTAAAAGCATTGTATGGATCTATACATGGATAAATATAAAAGGTGGAGTATCCTCACTTGGATTGGGTCACTCAAAAGTAATAGAATAATTTTGAGCCCTAGTTTTGTTTAATGATGTGTAGCTACAACCATCAAGGGGTTTTAAGCCAATTTTTTTGGCATTTGCCTTTGTCTTGGATGTGTATTTGGGAGTTGAGTATGAGTTAGGATTACATTAAGAGTAGAATAAATTGTGATATTTACATGCCTAATTATTATTATTAGAAAGATTATTTTTTAATGTTACATTTGATAAATGTTCTCATTTTTTTTTAAAGAAATTAGGGACATATATATCTATTTTTAAATTTGATAAAACACTTTCAACATTGACTATAAATTTTGTATTCTCAATCTAAGCACTATCATTTTTAGAGTAGTTTTAAACTAGTCACAATAAAAAACCATTTAAATATTTTTGGAAGATATTATACACAATTTGAGAACCTATTTCACACATTCTTATTTATTATGATAACTCATGCAAATCATAAATCAAGTATTTACCTCTTTACCTATATTTTCCAATTCCATTTACTAATAACGTAATATACATTTTAAATTCACACTAGGGAAAATACATATTTACTATATTGCATGTTTGTATCCTATATATCCCTTATGTAATTTATTTACTTAGTTTACATCACATTTATAACACTCGTGGACCTTTTTAACAACTAAAACATTATGATTTTCTGAGTTTGGTCATGAAGGAGAAATACTAGAATTATTCAAAGTAAAGGAATGAAAGTTTTCATCTTGATCCAACTAAATAATAAAGGGGATGTCAAAGTAATATCCAAGGATAAAATACTTAATCTAACATCAATGTTTAATTACTTTTTAAAATTATTCCTTTTATTTTATATGGAGTCACAATTTAGCATCACTAATTCTTTTACGAGCATCATCATTGGATGTAATCATTTCAAAATTATTTTATTCTAAATATAAATCTTAATGCACCCTATTTATTTTCATCACCTTTATCCATTTCCTCCCCTTATTCATAACCAAAGGTGGATAAACTAACTACTTAATCTAGTCAATGATTAGAATTACAATGGAGAGGCTTTTCATTGCATCCTTACTATTAAACACACGTTGAATATGATATTGGAAACCTAAACCAACATTTTTATTGATATTTCTTGATGAATTAGAAAAATTACACACACATAATACACAATCACTCAATATCCTTTATTTAACTATAATAAGAGGAAGAACATGAAAATAAATCCCTAAGGGGAATGAAATATTTAATATTTTCTCCATTTTCCTCTCTCAATAAGAGTGTGCACTCTTTTCCCACAAGTCATCTCCCAAGCTAGTCTTATTTATTCTAAAAATTCCCTTCCATTTCTGCTTCATGAATTAAATCCTAGAATTCCTTTTGATATTGAAAAATAAAATAAGATAAAAATTGAATTATTATGGGATTTAAACAAGACATTATGACTTATATGGGTGAAAATAATATTTAATGCAGACTAGTGGTTTTGTAACTTTCAGTTAATTCAAGCCATCTTACTCTAATTTGCATTATTTGAATCTTTCCCTTTCAATTTATAATAATGAAGTGGATATTTTAATTCTATCCAATGTTAAAAATGATAAAAAATGAAAAATTAATTTTATGAGCCCTCATTTGAACTATGTAACTTCCATGGGAAAAAGTATTGTTTAATTCAAAATGGCCTTTTTATAGTTGTTAACTAACAAAAACCTACATTAACTAGCAAATTAATAATGAGTTACATATCTATCTGTCTCACTATTAGGTAGGTGTTTTATCACTTAGAAGAGATTTATGTACTTTGAAAATGATAAAAAAATAAAAGATAAATTTTATGAGTCTTCTTTGGGACTATGTAACTTCTGTGGGAATTTTTTTTAATACAAACTAGTGGTTTTATAACTATTGGTTAAAAAAGGTATGTAAATTGATAATTAAATCATGAGATAGATAAATATTTATCTCACTAACTAAAATTTATTCTTATTTGTTTTATGTGTAGACACCTAAAACTTTCCACCAATGACCTCTAACTAGGCTTTTAACCAATTTCCATCAAAATGCACAATTTGGCCTAAAAACACTAAAACACGTTAAAATATTTGAACCTATCACATACAAGTGCCAATTTTGGCTAGAGTATCACTAAATAGGGCAATGCAATTTATGAGACAACTAACTTTGATCAGATCATTTCGATTCAAAATAACATTTTTGCACCTAGGTGCTCTAGATTGCTCTTTTCTACCAAATTTCTTGCATGAAACATGTGATTTTGTTATTTTGTGATGGAAACATCATAAATGGAATAAAAAATCCAATTCATCTAACACCTCCTTCCAATTCTAATCTATTCAAATTTTGAACCAATAATATAACATTCTGACCAATTTGATTAATCTATGCATTGATTACCAAGATTTGCACCAAAATTGACTAATCATGCTTAAGGATAATTAATTCAAATCACGATTTTTTTGAATATTTATTAATGGAAATTGATAATGAATAACTACATCATCAAGTGACATCATTTCTTGAGAAGGCATCCCTAGGCCATAAATACATAAAATATCTGAATAAGCCCTCCCATACCTCATTAAGGCCTCTCTATCCCAAATATTTATGAGGGAATTTATTGAATTTAGCCTCTAGAATTTAATGAATTATTAACCACACATATTCATCCTCACATGTATGGTTCAATTTCATTATGATAATTTGTAAAAATCTATAAATGCAAGGCCTTGCCTATTGAATTTTAATCTCTTTTGGTGTAAAGTTATAATGTTAAAAATATCCCTTAATTCATTGATTTAGATTTATCATGACCAATTATTGAACCAAGACAAAAATCATCACAAAGACATTGCTTCCAAGGAGAAGAGGAGATAGCCAAGACTCCTTTGATGAAGACTCAATGAGTACAAGCCAAGTAAGCCATTTTGACAAGCTATTTGGAGCATCAAAGGAAGGAGAAAGATCATTTGTATTTTGCATCATAGTTATGTTTTTCATTTAGTTTTGTTCATTATGCTCCCCCCTTGAGATAGGATTAAGGTTTTAGCTATTAGTGTGTTATTTTGGATTTTGATTTCATACACTAACACTATACTAATATCCCCTTATTATAATCCAATGTTCACAAATGGCATAACCAATGGGAATTAGACTCAAAAAATTGATTAAATAGTGCTTACAAGCAACCTACTAACCATTTTCATGCATGATCTTGGAGTGGGAGCAAAAGGAGTGAAAAATTGGATCAAAAAGATGTTTTCCTAGAAGTCACAGTTTTGTCACTATGGAGTTGTGATATTGTCCTTTGGAAAAAAATCCCACAACTGATACAGTCATGGTTTTATGATTTTAATCATGATATTATGTTTAACTTTATTTTTGGACTAAATTTTTCTCTATCTATATATCTAGGAGTGAAATTGTAATACCGCTACTCGATAGTAGTGATATTACAATACCATGATTCACAAGTAATGATATTGTAATAACACAACTCAATGGTCATGATATTGTAATATAGTGACTCAATAGTCATGATATTTCTAATTCAAGTCACGGTATTGTGGTTGAGCCGTTAGCAGTTATATGACAATATCACGACTCTCATAGTTACAATATTGCACTATGACTCACATTATTGTTAATCTAAGTAGTGACATTCTTGATTTCTGTTGACTAACCTATGAGTAGTCATATTATGTTAACTAGTCATAGTTTGTAGAGGGATTGGACTGTGGAGTTATGGGATTGCACTGTGTGAACCTGATAGCTCAATTTTCAAATTTATTTGTTTTGTTTGGAAAAATGATTAAAGGCTAGACAAAACTCTAACTTTTTGTTGCAGGGCCCATTTAAAAAAGTGATTAAAATAAGATTAATCTAGTCTTTTTAACCTATTTTTTGGTGCTTAAAAAGGATTAGAAACTTTCTTTTTGTCCTTAACGAAACACTTAGATGTTTATTTTAATGTTTTTATGCTTGTTCTTCAATTTTTTTTGTAACTTAAAGATAAGAGGCTAAAAGAATGCCACCAAACCTTTCATTTAGTGTTGTAAAATTATACTCACTTCAAAGTTCTTTTAGGTTGTTTATCATTGTTTGGATAGATTAGATTTATTTGAGAAAGAAAGAAGGTTTACATGTATGCTCTCCTACCATCCCCTATAAGTAACTTTTGGGATCAAAATCACTATCTTCATTACAAAGTGCCTTAGTCCAAAGGCATAAAAGAGATGTTGTGAAGTCTCTTCCTAAGACCCACATGGATTGGATGATCTAAAAACAACCTTAAATCTCTTTTACTTATTCTTTTCTATTTTCATTGCATCTTGGCTTGTGAGGGGGACTTCATTAAATCCCATGAGTTGTATAGGGAAGCCTTAACCTGGGAATTCATCTCCTAGCATTATTGTTAATCCCTCTTAATGGGGGGGGAGGGGGTATATAAATTAGGTTCACCCCACTAGGATGGTGGTTTTAGTAGTTAAAACGTCTCCTATCACTGGTGACTAAGCCTGAGATGCTTGAGCATGTTGGGTATTGCACTACACTAAGTGAGCGATGGATGTAGTGGTTGTAAAAAGGGTGAGACCTTTTTACAACAAGCCATATGATGTGGGCCCAAATGACATGTGCTTCTCTTACATGTTGACATGAAAGTATTGTACATCTGATCCAATTAGACATTTAAAAACTTGTTAGTTTAGTTAACCCCACTTTGCCATACCTTGTCAGTATAGGACTTAAGATAATTACTTAGTTGATTGGTCTTTGTCTTAGATTACTGGTCTTGTTTGGAGTCAAAACCATTTGTTAAAAAAGGGTTACATAGCCAAACACATTTTCCACCATTTTTTTGAATAAACAGGCATTATGATACCCAAGTGAAAATCATATTTTACCTTGTTCAATAATTTATCATAAACTTTGTGTCATATCTTCCATTTTGGCACAATTATGCTACCCATTTGAGTTTAGACCATTTTCCAAATTTTATTAAATCCTTTATTGATAATTTAAATTTGAAATTTCATCTTTATAAGTTCATAAGGTTGAAGTGTAAAGTGGGTTTTCCATTTAAACTAAACTTGAGGGAACTGAGGTTCAATTTCTAATTTGAATTGAGGGCCATTTTTAGACTCATAATCATTATCATCATTTGGAAGGAATAAATTCATCTTGAGTATCGCTCACACTTTGAGTATGAGGATACATTTTTTACTACCTTTCCTTCTTACCATTTGTCTTGAGTCCATTTTATACTACCCTTTTTTCCTTAAAGGATTGTCAAACTTTGTGTGTGTATGCATCATTTAAGCTGAGAATAATAGTGTTACGCTGCCAAAATCTTGTCAAAAGGATTTTGCCTTAGAGTCTTAAATAAAGCATTTGTCATAACTTTTTGATAATTTTATCATTGTTACACTGCTCAAATTATTTCAAGACTTGTTTCATAAGACCTGTTTACATAGAGTCTAAGTTTTTCTAAAATTCCAACTAGTTCAAGTTTTCTTTATGAGCCTTTGTCTAGTGCAGTTATGCCATTCACATTTGTCTATATTTTTGGTCAAAAGAGTCTATATTTTTGCTATTATTTGAGAGAAAATAAACTATCTTCAAGTGTCTTTTATTTCATACCTCATACTTAATGATCAAGTTTATGCCCAAGAGTCAAATGCCTAGTTTTTATTCAAAGTGTTTCAAATCTGTTAGATTAAATATCTCATCTTTATTTAAAATATAGCCTTTGACTTTATTTAGACAAAATTCCTAGCATGTACCTTTGTTTGAGCCTAGATTTTGATGTTGTGTTTGGCCAAAAGACCTAGAAACTTCTATTTTTCCTAGATTAGACTCGTTTGAAACACTTTGATCCTAGAATCTGGTATTTCAATTTACAGTCCTTTTACTTGACCTTTTTATGTGAGATGTGTAATGTTAGACATTTAACATTATCTTGTTTTATCACAAGTCATTGCATCAACCTTTTTGGATATACATATCCATACTTTTGATTGAGTTAGATCAAGTTTGAATTTCTTTTTAGACGATGATTTTTTAGAGTTTGTATAACTCTATTCCTATTGGTCATGCAACATTTACTATGGATCCCAACATGTCTTCCTACACTGATAGCGGCCTCATGTCCAATCCAATATTTAGAAATGTAGTCTCACAAGAAGAAATGGTTCAAGAATCCTATGCAAACAATTTTTCTTATGAGATGGATCCTTATCCATCTTATAACACTCAAATAGGGGAAAAAAATGAAGACCCATTGGATCACTATTTGGTTAACACACCTCTATACTTTGAGTAGGATCAAGCACAAATATACCATTACCTAGTGGTAGTACCAACAGTTGAAGAACCATTTCCTCAATAATCATACTGTGTTACTACACCATCCATGTATGATCCTTATCTATTTGAGTGTCACTTATTAGAAAATAAGGATGAGATTTTGGTTAGAGAAATATAAGTAGGGGATAAATTTTTGGTAGACTTCCCCAATGAGAATTTTTAATGTCTAGTAAGAATGCCTCATAACATATTGTATAATCAATAGACTTCTTCTAAAAACCCATTATCTCTAGTCCAAATGGCATATCAAGACCCTAGTATGCTTGTCAAAGGAAAGGACCCCATGAAGGATCACTTTTTAAATATGTAGATAGCATACCACACTTACTTGAACCTAGTGGATAATTTTAATTAGATGACCATGTCGAATAGGCCTCTTATTGACTTATTTCCTTTAACAGGAGTATTAACATAAATAACTAGTCAAGAAAATTAGGGTGTAGACCCATTCATGAAAAACACTTTGATTGATAAACTATTTAATATTCCAATCAAATAATAAGCACCTTATGATTATACATAGAACAATGGCTAGAACACAATGGAAAATGTGAAAGTAATGTCCAATTGAAATGAAAGTGGTGTAAGTACACAAATAATTAGTCTACAAATAAGTGTACCTTTAGTTAAAATCATAAGTGGTTCTCCCAATAAAGGAGTAAGATTTTATAGATCCCAACCTCAAATAACTAATACCACTAATCCTCAACCAACTACTTTTTCAAACACTCAAGCAACAAGGTTAGGTAGTCGGTCAACAACCAATGGCATGCCTCAACAATAAAATATGACAAATGTTACTCCTCCCCAATAGGTAATGAGTAGTGTTCCACAATAATAGGCAAAATCAAACATAATAACACAATAGAGGTAGAACATATTTCCACCTCAATAGGGGGTGACTAATGTTCCACCTTTCCAAGTAGCAATGAACATACCTCTTTCTTTATAGACCAATATACCAATTTAAAGACAAATGATGTCTAATAAAAAACGTATGAATATTGGTTAGAAAAAAATGCTAGATATCTAACATGAATCCACTTCATAACTAGGATTTTTATAACAAAGAGGTTCCAATGTTCCTCAAGTACCAAGTAGGAAACATTTACCTTTTATGCAGAATGTTACACTAGTTCAAAGATAGGGTCTTGGTTCACAAGTATCCCCTCAATAACAAGGTTTAATTATTTGAGAACGGATCCTTATTAAACCTCAAAAATAATAGTATAGTTATATCCATATATCCCAACCTCAAAATCCTCAAAACCAAGCCCTATCTAATCTGAAGTAGAATATTACACAACCATAAATGTAATTTCAATAATTTCATTCTAATCCATGCATGTGTATCCCTAATCCATTCCCCAACAAAAAAAACATACCCCAACAAATACCTCCATCATACTGTGATCAAAGTGTTATACTCATGACCACTCAAACATTTACTTAGGCTAATATTCCACCTCAAACCAATGTTCCCTCTAGTTTCCTAGCCCAAGAATTGTAATAGATGAAGGATGTAATTACTGCCATCCAATATAGGAAATAAACCAAAAAGTGAAAGTTGGATGATGTGTGTTATTATCCATTTAACATGGAATACTTGTAGATATCATTTCCTCCGGGATAGGATTCACTAAAATTTGACAAATACAAGAGGAAAGGTGACCCCAAGGTTCATTTGACCAAGTTCTTTGTTGCATGCTAGCTAGTAGCATATAGTGACATATACTTTTTGTTTCTTTTCCCAAAGAGTCTAGTAGGACAATCCTCGAAGCGGTTTTTAAAGTTTCCCAATAATTTTGTATCAAATTTTGATGATCTTTCAGACAAGTTTGTGTATCTTTTTTCATATAATCTCAAGCATGATATTTCATTGGTCGACTTGATGTAGTCAAATAAAAATCTATTTAAGTTTTACAAGTTATCTACAGTAATGACAAGCCCTTGCAAGTAGATTCACCCATAGTTTACTAGAGAAATAATTATATGTTATGTTTACAAAAAAATTACACAATGAAATATCTTATCATCTGGAGCTATAGTGTATGCATACCTTTAAAGAGATCATTTATAAGGATTTATTGATTGATAATTCCCTTATTAACAAAGGTATCATCAAGCTTAATTTTTAAAATCAAAATCAAGGAAATGGCCAAAACCAACACCAAGTCCAAGTGCAAGCATCTCAACCAGCACAGGCCAATAACAATGATAGATGAAAATAATTCAACTGCAACAAAAATGTTATTAGAAATGGAGTAAAAGAATCAAGACATGTCCAAATATTATAAACATCATCTACTCATCTCATGTAGCATATGTAAAATCCACCTAACCCATAACCTTTTTAGTAAATGCAGTAAGCAAAATAACCTAGGCCCACACAACAAATATAGAAACATTTACCATTACAAGATCCTTCTCCATGGAGAAGAGTGCATAATAATCATGTTTTTAGTGACCTTGGAGAGCCTATTGAATATGTGTTTCACATGCTCACTACTAATAATTTGATTATCTGGCCTATACTAAAACATTATCCTCAAGGCATTCCTTATCCTCATTGGTACCACCAAAATGAATTCTATGAATATCATCAGGTTAACAAATATAATTTGTGTTGTTGTGTGAAAATTAAAACTTTGATTTAAAATATGTTGGAAAATGGGGAGATAATATTGGATGGTTGTGCTTCTACTTCCAATCAGCATTGGAATCTTTCAAAACCCTTTTCCACAACATAAAAACCAACCACAATAACAAGAATGACTAGTGCAACACTAACAACAATAGTTTCAAAAATCAAGGCCAAGCCAACAAAATCAATAGAATCACCAATAAAAAACCAATAGCATCTAAATAATGGATAAAACCAAGGTCAGAAAGGTAACAACCAATAAACCTACCATGTAATTGCACATGACTACAATAGGGTTGTAGGTCATATTTTAGGAGTTCATATTAACACCATATCCATTAATTTGAGACCAAATACCAATCAATCAATACCTTTTCTAAATAATGCCAATCCAACAAGTCACATCTATACTCCTTCCTTGACTAGAACTGCATACAACTATACTAGCAAGTAGGGATTACTAATTTTGGACCCTAAAATGATAACTTGTCATTACCTTGTGACCATGCATAAATACACCAACAACCAAGAATTATCCTATATATTCCCATACCATCACTATCATTTATTATCAATCATGGTCCTAAATTTAATATTGATTACATAATCATAACTTGGAGGCCAAAGATTACCATCCCAGTCCCACAACCATCTGCCACTTCTCCCACCACCCAACCAACCATTATACCTCAGAATAAACCATTTAACACTGACCAATAATGAATTTTGAGATTGTGTAATAATTAAAAAATATGCCAATACAGATCTCCATTTTAGATTTGTTTTTTACATTGAAAATCCACAAAAACATTTAAAATGAGTTCTTTAGTCAATCCATGATTTTAAGTGACATATCCCCTGACAAATTCCAATCTTGGGTTGGACACCTAGCTCTGGACCAATAAGTCACTTTCAACCAAAGTGATATGTCATCCCTTGGCCCACTACATAATAATCCCTTGTACATTAAAGTTTACATAAAGAGGCACAAAGTAAAATGTGCTCTTATAGACAATGGATCAGGGTTAAACATAGTATCTCTAAAGCTCATCAAGATTCTCACATACACAATGGTAAATCTTTAAGCATAAATGATAACCATTAAAGCCTATGATAATGAAGAATGAGAATCATAAGGCACCATTTATCTACTAGTTATCCTTGGGCCCTTGACCCATGATATACTTTTCCATGTGTTAGATCTCAATTTGTCATGCAATATGATTTTGGGTAGACCCTAGTTACATGATATTCATGTAGTCCTATAGATGTTACATCAATGTATCAAGTTCAACCATTTAGGAATAAAAGTTTGTATACCAGGAGATTTGCATCCATACAAGCACTGAAAACACCTAGACGTTTAGTTCAAGAGCTATAACTATCATTTCAGAATGAATCTAGTGGCCAAGTAAGATAAGAGAAAGGTAATACTCCTTGATTTTATAGAGGACAATTGAATTGATCCTAATACCCTTGATTCCCTTTCCCACATACCACCTCCTGAGATATCTAATCATTATATCATCTCACCTAATGGCCTGGGAGAGTATGTGACCCATGATATCTTTCATATTACAAATCTTCCACAGAACCCAAATCCTTTGGAAGACCTAAATCCAAGCCACTTTGTGTATAAAGTTAACAAAAGGGAAAAGGAAAAAAGTATAGTCTATGACCCATCACATTTATACTAGCATCTAGCCTAGAATAGGACCCTTTTGAAGGGGATAAATCATGGTTATACAATGATAAGTAGGATGATTATTACGAGAATGTAAAGTACCCTATTCCCAATAGGATCATGAAGAATCAAGACTATGAAGGAGGAGGTCTAGGATCAAGTCAAAAAAGAACACTTAAGCCAATTTCCATGACCAAATATAAAGGACCTTTTGAAATTGGATTTAAATTTCCTAGGGGTGACCCCATGCACCTTAATCATATTTCATTTCCATTGACTAGTGATGATGATGATGATGACGATGACAATGATGACGATGATGATGACGACGACGACGACAATGATGATGGTAGTAAAGCAGAGTTTGATTATAGCCTTTTTGATGACCTAGTTGAGACCAACCTATTTAACCCTCATTCTATTTGTACTCTTAGACTAGTCATTCATCATAACCCATAGCCATTGTATTATCCCCAACTGATACACTGGGACCAAAAATATTCCAATGTGATGATTGATGAGTTTCAAAATGATGAGGCTTTTTGTGATTTTTTGGACCGTAGAGATAATGTTCTATTGGGAGATCATAAATTAGATTTCTCAATCAAGTTGGATCTTGAAGCCTATTTTGGAAATTGGATGAACACCATTAGCCAAAAGTAAATAATTAAAAATTTATGATGCCAAAGTGAAAAACTCTTTGAGGTGCTTTATGAATAAGGAAAAAGTAAATAAAACTGCCATTATAGTGGTGAAAACCTATTTTAGGCACCATTAGATGGGGGTGTTCAACCTTCTTCAAACATATCTGAAGAGACCCCCAATGACAAACTTGTCTTTTAGTTTGAGTTTAGTTTTAAATAACAATAAGACTTTAATTGAATCATTCAAAAGATTATAATAGTTCTTGTTACATGGCCCAATCTCCCATTAGGGGAATCTGATTCATCATGCCTAGGGGAACATGAAGAGCCAGTCTTAATAGAGGACTCTAGTGTTGTTGATCAGCTCAAAACATTACCCACTATTATTGAAGACCATTCGACCCTTATAGTGGAGGACATAATAGAGGTTAATATTAGGTCCCTAGATGACCCAAAGTGGATCAAGCTAGATTCATCTCCCACTAAGGAGTGTTTAGTCCTTCTAGCCCCTTTGAGGGAATTTGTAGATATATATTCATGGGCATATTCTAACATGCCAAGTTTGGACCTCGCCTTGGTTTTGCACCACCTTATGGTTAATATTCATGCCAAACCAATCAAACAAAAGTTTTATAAGATGCATCCTCGCATTGCTATATTATTAAATAAAGAGTTGGAAAAAATCTTGGAAGTAGGATGTATTTAGTTGATCAACTATTCAAAGTGGATCTCTAATGTTGTGCTAGTTAGCAAAAATCTAGAAGGAATCATAATATGTAATAATTTCCATGATATAAACAAATATTTCCACAAGGATGATTTTCTATTGCCAAACATTGACATGATAGTCAAATCCACAATAGGTTATGAGATACTTTCATTAATGGATGGCATTTTAGGGTACAACCAGATTAAGATAATACAAAAAGGCCAACATATAACAATTTTCACCACTCTATGGGGAACATTCTACTATTAGGTTATGCCATTGGGTATTAAAAATGTAGGGTTCACCTATCAAACAACCATGAACATTATATTTGATGATATTATGCATGACGTTATTGAATACTATATCGACAAAATTCTTGGCAAATCCAAGACTAGGGTTGATCATCCAATAGTGCTATGCTATATATTCCAAAGACTACATGAGTACAAAGTTAGATTTAATCCTAAGAAGTGTGTCTTTGGAGTCACATTAGGAAGATTACTTGGATTCATTATGTCTCATTGAGGCATTGAAGTCGATCCAACTAAAGTCCAAACCATAATAGAGATGTCACCACCAACTAATTTGATGTAACTCTATAGTTTGTAGGACAAGAACCAGTATATTTAATGTTTTATATCATAATTGGTTGACAAATTCCATCCTTTTATGCATCTTTTGAATAAGAATCATATTTCACTAAGACGATCACTACTAGACAAATTTTTAGTATCTAAAGGCCTATCTAGCAAATCCACCTGTTTTGTTGCCTCATATACTAGGAAAGCCATTCTTGTTGTATATATCAGTTACTAATAATTCCTTGGGGTAACTTTTATCTCAACATGATGATAATGGTAAGGATCATGTCGTGTACTACCTAAGATTTATAATGGTCACATATGAATATAAATATATACCCATAGAAAAAGCCTATTTGGCCATGGTCTTTCTACCTAAAAAACTACACCATTACATTTTAAACAATAAGACCATGGTTATTTCAAAAGTAGATCCAATAAAATATATCCTATCTAAAATATATTTTCAAGGCCATATGGTCAAGTGGATCATGTTTCTCAGTGAGTTTAACATTGAGTATGTCAACCAAAAATACATTAAGGGGAAACTTCTTGCAGAACAACTTGTTGAAGCACCCCTTGTTGATATAGACCCACTCAAATTACAATTTTTGGATGAATCCATAATGACCATCATTGACATATCTCTCAAATAAAAACATTGAAAGATTTGTTTTGATGGGTCATTCATAGCACATAATCAGGGGGAGTCCTTTTATTTATTAAACTCTAGGGGGATATAACCCCTAAATCATTCAAGATCGTCTTTCTTTATACTAATAACATGGCCAACTATGAAAATCTTGTTGTAATACTTCACCAAGTGGTATAATGTAACATATCTCATCTCAAGGTTTATGGTGATTCTCAACTAATCATCAATTAGATTATAGACCACTTTCATACCAAAGATGACAAGCTAGTGCCATATAAGGCCATGTTCGACACTTTAAAATGATACATTGCTAACATTTAGTTTGAAAATATACCAAGGGAAAGTAATAGAACCATATATTCTATGGATTCTATTAGATCTTTGATTCAACAAATGGACATAGCTAAATATTATTAGTTCCTCATTAATAATTTGTTAACACTAGCTCATGAACCTTCAACTATCATGATGATTTGTGATATTAATGGTCCTAGATCTATTTGGGATTCAAAACTTTACAACTACCTCCACAACCAAATTATACCATCCAACCTATCCTAAAATCAATACAAAGCCTTCATCCACCAAACCACTGATTATACCTTACTCAAATAAACCCTTTACCACCACAATTTTGATGGAACTATGCTTCATTGTTTAACTTTGGTAGAATCTACACTAGCATTATGGGAAGTACACAAAGTATATATATCCCACACCAATGGATTATTCTTATCTAAAATTCTCTTATGTATTAGTTATTATTGGCCCATGATGGACACACATGCAGTTGCATATGTAAAGAAGTGCAACAAGTGTCAATGGCATGCCAATCTAATTCATGCCCTAGCCAAAACTCTAAAACCAATATTGACACCATGGAAATTTGCTACATGGGGCCTCGACCTCATTGGGAAGATCAATCCCACCTCATCCAATGGCCATAAACATATCATTATCACCACTAAATATTTCACTAATTGGGTTGAAGATATACCCCTCACATGATTGGAAATAAAATTTCCAAGTTCATTTTTTACCATATCGTTTGTCACTATGGTATCCCTTCTGATATTATATATGATAATGGAGGATCATTCAATAATAATGATGTCAAAAAGCTATGTGTCAAATATAACATAATGCAACATTTCACCATGGCATATTACCCTCAAGGTAATGGCTAGGTCAAAGCATTAAACAAAACTATTTTCAACATTCTCAAATAGATTGTCAATGATGCCAGTCATGATTGGCACCTTCAGATATTTTTCACTCTTTGGGCATACTATACCAATCACCGTATACACACAAGATCCACTCCATATTCACTTATTTATGGTACTGAGGAAATTATTCCCATTGAGGTCAAGTTTCCTTCTTTATACATCTCTTTCAAATATGTCCTAGATGATAACAACTATCGAGTAGCTCACCTATAGGAGCTAGAATTACTTGATGAGAAATGGATGGATGTGGTGAACAATTTCTAATCCTATCAGAACTGACTTTGAGGCCATTACAATTGGTGCATAAATCATATAGAATTTGAACTTGGTGATCTTGTCCTTATAGAGAACCAAAATAATACCATGAATGAAAAGAATTATAAAGGCAAGTTCAAACCCAACTAGGTTGGTCCCTTCATCATTATGACAAACTATGGGATAGGAGCATATAATCTTGCCACACTATGTAGAAACAAACTTAATGAGCTGATGAACATTATCCACCTCAAGTGGTACTACACTTGAGTGACTTGGTGTATTGTCTATAAAGACAATTTCAAGTTGTGTCATTTTATCAATATTCTTCTTTGTATTATACCATTTTACCATCCTATCATCCTACCAACCTATCACATATTCACTCCACCATACCTTTCTCATCAATCGAGTTGTTTTTATACCTCCCTACTTAGCCCTATGACCTTGGTTCCATTCTATTTGGTTCCATTCATGTTTTTAGTAAAAGGATTCATATTCAGTTTCAATAGTTCTTTCAAGCATTACAGATAGAGGTAGTATTTTAGAGTTGTAAGATAGTAATTTGGTATTTGCATATTTCATTTCTTGTTATGTTCTCTCTTTCCAAGTGTGCTTGATTATAACTACCTCTAGGTAAATCAGTGTCTCACCGGTCTTACTACTAATTATAATTGCCTATGGGCATATTAGTACCATTAACCTATGTCATTGTATACTAGTTATAACCCATATGGGAAAACTAGGGATAACATTTGTTTATCACACATTAATATGCCAAATTTCCATTTCGTATGCCATACTATGCCCTTATACCAACTATGTCTATTTTATTTGAATTGGCTACTACACTACTCAAATTCCTCCATTATAAGGTACAACTAAAATGATTTGAGGTCTCATCCTAGGACTATGTAGGTAGTACTTGATACTTGTTGAGGTTAGTTCAGTCACCCTAAGCCACTCTCTCACCTTTTTGTGAGAAACCTAAGCCACACTCTTATTATTTTGAAGTCTTAGACCGTTTAGTGTCTTGTCATTCTCAATTGAGTTGAGATACTTACAAAATTCCAAAAACATTTGTAAAATTGTTAGAAAAACTAGAAACATTGGCCACTTCTTTGCCTTAAGGATTATGGGAACCCTTACTAAGCCACAAGAAAATTACTTGTCACTTATTTTCCCCATCCTTTTTGGCCTTTTCTCCCATGCACTTGCCATTTTACAAGACCATTCCTATTATTCTATCACATCCATCATGTTTGTTTTTCATCAGTTATCATTTTCTTCCCATGTGCTGGGAGAACTACATTCATCCTGATGTTTTTGTTGGATATTATGTCCATGGAACTATGTACAAAGCATCCACTTGCCTAACACATATGGAGAAAACTCAACCACCCCCTTCCTTTTCTTATATTCCTCCAGTCATGTTTATTTGTTATGTTGTCACCTATTTTATAGGGGAAATATTCATTGTCTTGTTTATACTAACATTATGACTAATTGTTATTTATTTCTTTGCTTGTTTATTTATTTGTTTTTTGCATGCATGTTTGATTACTTTTAACACTGTTGGATTGATTCAATATATATGCATTCATTGCATGATTCCTTGTGAATTTATACTTAAATCCATCCATATTCATACATCAACATCATCATCATGGATTTTCTCATTAGTGCATTATTTTCCCTTATATATTGGATTATAGGAATAAGTCCTTATTGTAGACACCAAAATTGTGTCTACTCCTTGGTCGACTCCCCCTTGGTCCCCTTAGACAACTTCTAAACAATCCTAACCCACACACTCATTAATTTAAAATAATTACTTATTTTGAATTAATAACATCACCCTTGACACCTCACCCATGACACACCACCCTTAACACATCACCCTTGGATTCCTCACACTTGGATACCCTCATTTATTACCCTATGACTAATCATTCCAACTCTCCCACTAATCCTCACACCTATTAAACCCGCCTTCGACCATTTAACCACAACCACTAAACTCGATAGACGGAGGAACAGACAAAAGGCTAAAAATAGCCTTTTTACCCATCCTTTAGCTGCTGACGTCAGTCAACCATCAGCCGATGCCGGTGGGATCACCAATGTCAGTTGCTTAAAACTAAATTCTGTGCCCAAATTCTCCCCGAATGCTAATTCTATGGGTCTTGGAATTCGACCTCTCTCCCTCTCTCTCTCCTAAATGCACGCCAAGCATCACAGGCTATAGGAACTCTGCATCAGTCACTCCACCCCTGATTGAAACAATGCAGGAAGTCTTCTACATCAGCCACATCATCAACAAGCATTCACACCTCTGGTTCTTCAGCAAGCAAAAGCTAAGTATTCTTCTATCTTTTCATTTCAATATTTCAGAATGCTTTGGTAATCAGTCTCCATTTGCTACTTCTAAGTACTATAGACCAGACCTGGTTATCAACCAAACCAAACCTGACTTTCTTCTTGGAGAGGCTGAGAGGCCTTCCTCCTACCCTTACCCCTTTTCTAACAACCTGTCCCCCTAACTTGTCCTTCCTAACACTCTGTCCACTATCTTGCACCCGTACACAACACTTTTAAATCTCACAGATCACTCTATTGACCAAAGACAACCTAAAATCCATCTAAAAGACCATTGCCCCTACCGATGTCGTCAACATAACCGATGTCAACATATTGACCAATCGATGACGACAGACTAACCGGTGTTGGCAACATTTACTAACCGATGATAGTAAACTAACCAGCATCTACAACTGTGATAGACCAACAACAAAATATAGGTACACATTATCTCTATTTCTTTTGTTTAGTCTTTCACCATCTCTCTTTTTAACAACACTCTTTCATCAACTAGTGGATTGTCATCCCTCAAGGAAGTCTTTGTACTTCTGGGACCGAGCTTTGCTTGGCAATCCACCATATGTCTATCTAACATTTTTTGTGTTTGAGTCTTTCTTATCTACAGGTGTCATCCTGCACAGCCAAAAATGAGTCCCTTCAATCATTTGGATACGGTGCGCAACTTCATCCGGGTACGTACAAACCCTTGACCATTTAACTTTAGTTTGTTATTTCCTCTGAATGTAGAAAAGCAAAAAATGAGTGGAAACATTCTGGCATGCCCAGTGGGACCCTAAAGTTTTCCTTGGGTTCATTTCTTCTAAAGGCAAACATTCATATAGGTGCATTAGATCTCTTCTTACATCCTTCTTCTATCTCTTTATTTTGAAATGAAACCATAAGCACAAGTTAAAAAGAACCACTTTCTCTTTCCTCTTGTCACCTTTCCTCTTGCATCTTAGAGTAGTGAAATTCATACTCTTAACCTTCTCTCAACTTGTTTGCATCCGAACAAAACATTTCAATTTGGGCTTAAAATCTATTGCATCTCATTCCTACTTGAATGCATTTTTATCTCATCTAGTAACTTAAAAACACATTATGAATAAAGCATAGTCCACTTATGTTACACAACCTGAACACATTCACAAAATCAAACATCTAAACTTACTTGAGACAAGGCCCAACTAGGATTTCATCACCTAGAGGATACCTTACCCTTCCTGGTAATCCTAATTGGACTTCACTACTAAGGGGAGAACCCACTCTGTTCTCTGGCAGAGTATAAAGTCTAGGGGAAGTATATATTGGCTAAGCGACTCAGCTAGGCTTTGGGTTCGTGAAGTGAGGGGAGCAAGCTCTTAGCACCAGGCCATGTACAGAACCTAATATAGATTTTGATCACCAAAACTAACTCGAAACCAACCTTAGACTACCTCTTTTAGGACCCATTCTAAAATCCCAACTTCCCAAACACACTCTTCTAAGGCATAAGCCAACAAGACTCTAAAACTTATTCTTAGGAATTTAACGTTTAGATGCTGCTTATCTTCATCTATTTTTCTATCTCTATCTGGTTTTTTTAGCTGGTGAGGTCGCATTTTGAGCTTCAAGAATAACTCAAAACCTTCTTCTTTCTTCCAAAAACTTTTAGTTTTCTGAAGTTTTTGGAAACACACAGTAACCGACATCAGTTTTTCCATCGACGTCAGCAACTATATTCACCAACATCAGTTTTCCCATCGATGTCAAAAACTCTTCTTCACCGACATCGATTATCTAATCGACATCGGCAACTTCTTCACTGACATCAATTTTTCTATCGACGTTGGTCACTATCAAAAATATTTCTTCTCAAATAGCAAGCTAAAAATCTGACTCTTTTGCTGTCAAAAACACATTCTGAGTTTTTGAAACTAAAAAAACACAATTTCTGGAACCTGACCTTTTTTTTGCCTTGAATGGTTTTGACACGAAGTCAAGCCAAAACTCTTGTTGACCACGCAAGGAAACAACCACTTCCACCTTCACCTTCACCTTCTATATCAAGTCCCCAAATGGAGTATAATTTAGAAACTGAGAGTACTCCTATCCGACCAACCCCAACTCAACATCCAATTGTTCTCGAAGGGGATCAAGACTTTGAAAGGTTCCTTGACCTCAATGTCAAGGCTCTTTAGCACTATCTTGTGAGAAGTCAAATGCGAGATCCTTCAGGCAACCCAGTTTATGGGATGCTGACTTCCCTAGCTGATATAACAATCATATCAATAGCCTCCGTAACCCAACCCATGGTCACCTAGGCCATTGCCTCATCTAACAACCTGAACATGATCAATATTCAAAATGTGGCCTCTCCTTCTATTTATGGACTGACCTCCATTAGGGTTTCTATAACCCCTCAACCACAAACCATTCAACAAAGTTCTACACCATTCCAGGACTTAATCGTCTCCATCCCACCTACTCTTGCACCCATAAACACAAGAGTAACTACCTACCCTTTGGCTAGTGTTGCCACCATCCAATCACCTTTGGTGACATCAAGCCAAGTTGCACCTTCTAGCTTTATGACACAACCACCCTTGACTTCAACATCAGTCCCTATGACTAGTTACCAATATGTTGCTCCTATAAAAGCACAACCAACTATGTCATATGCTCCTCCTAACACCTTCCAAATTCCTTACAACTTAGGGGGTGCCCCACCTGCAAGTCTGTCAACTGATCTAATCAAGATGTTGATGGATAAGATGTCTAATCTTGAGACATCTATTTTGGGTTCAAGAAATGTTCTCTCATATGAACAAATACGTAATGAACCCATTCATCCTTTAGTCCCAATCTAACCATATCCAAGTCAGTGGGAACTCCCCAAGTTTACTCATTTTTAGAGTAAGGAGGACCCACAGCAACATCTACGAGCATTTAGACCCACTTGTTACCTTATAACACATGATGATGCATTGTTACTAAGCACATTTCCCATGTCACTTTCGGGGGCCACCCTTGATTGGTATAGTTCTATTACCAGTCATTCTATCTTTTCCTTCACTCAAGCTCAACTATTTCTTGACCACTTTTCAATCAACATAACTAAAAAGGTTTCCATCATGAACCTATATTCTATCAAATAATTTGACGATGAGTCAATAGCTGACTTCATCATGTGTTGGAGGAGTTTAATCAACCAACTCTCCTTTTATTTACCTCAATCTGAGCTCATTGAGCTCTTTTCACAAGCGTGTGCCAAACACATCTCATCTACTTTGCAAGTCCAAACATTCCACACATTTGATGAAGCTTTCACCATGGCTAGGAAGCTTGAACTCCGTGCTGTCGAGGAAAATAAAGTCAAATTGCACAATAAAAACCCCAATGGAATATCAAATGACCCTTCATCCAAATCTTCTTCCTCTAATTCCCAATCCAAGGGATCGACAAATGCTATGGTACTCAGATCATCTTCATCGACCATAATTAATCAATCTGAACCTTCCACATCTCAAAGCATTACACGACAATTCCAATAATGATACATACAACGTCAATATACTCCAATAGGAGAATCATACGAGTCCATGTTGGATAAACTCATCAAATAGGGAGTCCTCAACCTCCCCCAAATTTGACCACCACCTCAATTCAACCCCTCAAAACCTATCCCTGCATGGTACAGAGAAAATGACTTCTGCAATTATCACCGTGTCAAAGGCCATGACATAAAAAATTGAAAAACCTTCAAAAACATTGTCCAAGACATGTTAGACAAAGGTGATCTTGTCTTGGATAACCCAAATGTGCCATCTAACCAAAACATAGACATCTTTAGACAAACTTTCCCTAACCATCCCCCTAGCCAAAATAACATTCAAACCATGGCCGATGACCCCCAAGAGCGTAATATATGCACAGTCAACATGGTTTCACCTTCCATCCTTAACCAACCTCTTCCACAAATCGAAGAGATTAGTCGACCTATCCCTTCACCACAGGTGGAAGAACATTCTTCTCCTACTTGTCCACCACAGGAAGAAGAACCTTTTTCTCTTATTTGTCCACCACAGGTAGAAGAGTCTTCTCCTCCTATTTGTCCATCACAGGTAGAAGAGTCTTCTTCTCCTATTTGTCCACCATAGGTAAAAGAGCCTTCTCCTATTTCTCGTCCATAGGCGGAAGAGCCTTCTTCTCCTAATAGTCCTCCATCTACCCCTCTTATATTGGAGGATGCTTTAACCATACCAACGCCACTAACCCCACCTTCATCCTTCCTACTACCAATTGAGGACCATACCTTTCCTACTCTTCAACCACAAGTAGAAGGTATGATTATCCCTGCCCTCTATCTTCTTGAAGAGTCACATTCTCCAATTCCTTCTCCACCAAGAGAAGAACTTGTCTCTTCACCTACTTCGAACGAAGACGATCCAGTAATGGCTCTCTCATGCCTTTGGCCTGAGATTGCTGCATCTAACACATTTCTAGTCTCACAACCACCCACATCTTCTAAAAAACTAAAGCATCATCTAACATCTTCAAAACTATTCTCTCGATTGGCTGAGAACTTAGGATTTCTCCATTCGAGGAACTTAGAACATGAGGTATTATGGGAGCGACTTAAAGCTCCCTATCTTACACTTCCTATCTCATCTCACATTGATGACCCTCTTTCGACAAAATCTCCCAAAGTCACCAATGAGGACCGGGCTTCTACTTCCAAATCTTTAGGAGCTCAACCTTCCACTTCTCAACCTAAACCCTCACAAACATCAACTATACCGAAACAGGTTAAATCCCTCGGTGTTTGCCCTATACCTAACCTCACTCACCCACAAGTGAAGGTAGACTTAAATCTTTTCCCCCATAATAATGGTCCTCAAACCAAGCTACAGAAAGCCACTAAACCACGTAAAAGAACTCCTCCCCCACCATCATCATTGCCCTCCATTTTGGGCCCTCATCCTTCTACCTTAAGAGGAGTACTCCCTACTCTGACACCTAAAAACAACAAGTTGCCTCCATTACTCCCTTTTCAAACCAAAAACATACCTCCTCTAAAAAATTTGGCACCCCTCACAAAGAAAGTGTCATCTACATGAGTGGCCGCACCACCAGTCAAAAAGGTGGTACGGAAATCTCCCTCAACAACTCCCAAACAAAAATCATCAACACCTAGCACATCAACAAGTGTAGACCCATTAGTGGGTTCATATGCTTTGATACTACGCCAACTTTTGCAAACTTCTAGCATCACTCTCCCACCCATCAAACCATTTCAACCTCTCGGATCAAAACCATTATGATTCAATGACACTAAAATTTGCCTATATCATCGTACACCTAGACATGACACTAAAAATTATTGTGCCCTCAAAGTTGTCATTTGCTAATACATGGAAAAAGACACCCTTCTTGTTGAGGATACTTTCAATGAATCTCCAACACCATCCAATGTCTCTCCAACCTCTCCACCTTCATCAGGATCTCATCATCAGACTATGGTCCCTTTACCTTCTTCGTCTCCTCTTTTTGAGATTAACACCATCAATGTGGCCACTAGGTCACAAAAATCAAAGGATAAAGCAAAAAAGAAAGCTATTATTCCTTAGACCTACCCATTTGTCAAACCTGCTCAACCACCCAAACCCAAGATTTCTATCTTGGGTGCATCCCAACCAACTTCTTTGGAGGCAATCAGTGATTCTATGGTGAAACAGCTTCACCAAACTCCCATGAAGATGACTTTATATGACCTCATTCAAAGCTCTCCACAACATTGTTAGGCTCTAATCAAAGCCTTACAAGCAACAGAGGTCCAACTCAAGGACCCCCAACTACTAGCTGCCTTAGTCCAATCATTACCCACTTTTGCCTCTATTACCTTTAGTGATTTTGAAATTCCTACCTCCAACTTGCAAGATCAGGATGCTACCCTTTTCATCACAGCCTACATTGATCAAAATTGCATTAAGCGAGTTATGATTGATGGGGGTGCTAACATCAATATCATTTCCACCCATGCCTTTGACCAATTAGCCCTTCCAAAGAATTGCATGGCAAAGACTGATGCAATCCTTTGCTCTTTTAATGACACCACTGCCACTACCGGTGGCACCGTCATCTTACATATTCATGTTGGCCCATGAATAATCCCAGAGCTCTTCTACATCATCAAGGGAGAGTTCCAATACAACATGTTATTAGGATGACCTTGGATCCATGCCATGGCTTGTGTCCCTTCTACATTACACCGTTGTGTCAAATTTGAACATGATGGTCAAGTCCATGTCATTCCTGCAGACCCTTCTCCTTTCAAGACATGCAACACAAATTATCGACCCAATGATGTTCTCATTCCTTTCAAGACATCGACCCAAACACTGCCTCCACCCACAGAAGCTTCAACAAGTACACAAATGGCAGTTATACCTACATCACCTCCTCAAGTGACAATAAAAGACCCTATGGAAGATACCTTCCAACATATTTCACTTGGGGAGTATCGTTTACTCGCCTTGGACATGTTCTAGACTCCTCAAGAGTATGGAAAACTTCATCAAAATCCTAGCTATGACCATCATATTGGAATGGTCATCCCTTATGGTCCTCCAAATCTTCGAACAAATCTCATCTATGGAGGGCTAGATCGAGCTCCCACTAATGGGAATCCTCTTTCATCACCCCAACTATTTATGTCTGACTTCTCTTTTCTTAGCAACCTAAACTTTGCCCATACCTATCTTTATAAGTGTGCATGGAAAGGCTTTGGATTTGGGCGCTACGAACAAGGCTCCCACCAGCCCAACGAACCACCAAACGACGAAGCCATAAAGAATGCCAAGAAGCGACATGGCCTGGGTTTTAAAGAACCTATCGAAACTTCTAAAAACCCTCACCTCAAACCTATCATAGAATAATCCCTTCTAGACTCGCCTATTCCCCCATCTTCACCTATGGAGTCGGTGATTTCCATCCCTCCTAGTTTTTTCTTTTCATAAATGCCATTTGCTTGGAACCCCTAACCTATCAACTAGGTGCGGTATTAAGATCTCTTCCTCTCATTTATCCAGACATGGTAGACGATGACTTCTACACCTTTGACATATCCATTATTCATCTAGACCTCTCAACCAATGCAACCCAAGATTTCTATCTTGGGCACATCTCGACCATCATCTCTGGGGGAGATTCCTCCTAACCTTTCTAGTCCACATGACATTTGGTATAAGCGACTTGTGGACTACTTAACATATTTTATCATCCCTCCTAATCTCTCTAGCAATGCATGGTGAGATTTTATCAAGAGTACCGCTCGCTACGCTATGATAGGGGGTCCTCTCTACAAACAAGGTCTCGACCACCTCCTTATCCAATGCCAACAACATACTAACTAACTTCATGTCCAATATCGACCAAAACATACCTATAACAACAATCTAAAAGAGTGAGATTAAAAAATCAAAGATCTCATCCTTAAAGACCATCAACATGTGACCAATATGGAGAGAAGTAAACGAGGTACGTTTGTTTCTAATTGGCTTAAACCTTATATCATAATGCACAAGCATGGGTCAGGGACTTATCTTCTGTCTTCTCTTAAAGGTCAGCTAGAGCCAGAGCCCCTTAATACCTTGCATCTGCGACCATTCTACTATTAATAAAGTACTCATTCACTTGATATTTAACTTGAGCTCATCCCTTGAGCCATCCCCATCATCGTCATTCCTATTCCTCTCAACCCTCAACCCTACAAGCATTAGACAACCCTTTTGTCAAGCATGAATGCTTTGTCCTAATAAAAGGGAAACCCTCTAAACCTCTATAGTCAAGTCCATGACCAAAGTCCAGTCAAAAACAATATATATATATATATATATATATATATATATATATATATATATATATATATATATATATATATATATATAGACAAACCTGGAATGCCTAATCAAAGGTCATAAAACTATAAATGTAGACTGCTCCCTCAAAGGATAGCTACATAATTGCTGTAATTAATAGACTGATCCCTTGAAGGATAGCTATCCAAAGACATTCAATATACAAAGCATAATATAGACCACTCCCTCAAAGGATGGCTATGCCTAAATCTTGTTACAAATAGCACTATCTCAGAAGCTTCCCACATCGATCAGCTTCACAATATGACTACAAAACAAAACAACATCCCCACGTAGACTTCCCGCATTGATCAGTCTACCAAAAAAAATAAAAATGACTGACAAACTATAAAGTCATGGACTTGTCTATAGTCATGCTTAGGGTTCCCCCATCCATCCATCTCACATAATCTAACCTATCTCCCCAACATACTCAAGGGATTTTGAGCTCACTTAATGTCAAGTGATTCGAATAATTCTCTAACATAAACAATGATCAACGACGTAATGCATGAACGGGGCTTTTGTTTACAAAAACACTTATCTATGCTATCATTATCGTCCTTGTCAATGAAAGAGCAATGCACCTTTCACTTCTTACATCTTCATCACATAAAATCTAGCTAAATCATTTCCAAACCAAAAACCCAACCAAAACCAAACCAAACATTGTCAGACCACTAACATGACATAGTCCATTTCACATAGTTTCTATGAAAAACAATACACATGGAAACTATCGACCACACACAATTTATGTCAAGCATAAACCATTACTTGCTGAAGCATAAATAATCTCAATTCATTTTTAGCATACACCATTACTAATATGGAAAATTACTAGGGATGAAAAACCACTCAACCAATGTTACATAATACAGCATCACACAATATGGAAAAGGCTGTAACATCATCATACATTCATCATTTATAACATGACCAAACCAACCTATCAACCAACCTAAACTACATTGGCCTGAGGCCCTTCAAACAGGGGCTATGTAGGCAACACTAAGATGACATGACGTCTTCTGGGGTTAGCTTGACCACATTCATCTGTTCGTGTACTTGATGGACAAACCATTTGACCCTTAACCATGACTTAACCTCATCCAACACATCTATAACTGACCCTCTTCCTCCCTTTTAGGGAGAACTACATTGGCCTGAGGCCCTTTAACCAGGGGCTATATAGGCAACACTCAATTGACACGAGGTCTTCTGAGGTTAGCTCGGCCATTCTTTCATCTGTCCATCTAATGGACCAACTATCTATACCAACCCACCATCATGACGAACAACCTTGGAGATTACAACTATCTCCTCAGACCACGACCATTTTTTAGACAACTTTGCCTTAGTTGTTTTGATTACATGTCTACTACCTCACGAATGGTTAGGAAAATTATACGCACACATTACAACCTTCATAAGTATTGGATCGCAAGGAATTTGATCCCCACTACTTGTGAAATTTTTTGTGTTTTCCAGGAGCACTTCCTAAGCCTGGGATACTTGGAACACGACGACCATTGGAGCTACAACTTAGATCGAATAACCCAATCAGCTACGACTAAATGCTGGGGACTGATTATTTTGATTTTAGCAATCCTCAACCTTGACTGGCGACAATTTGACCTGACCATCTCATGAAGTGGTATGCATGCAATCTCAACTATTGCAGCGTTCACACTCAAACTTCACCATATCCATCCACTATCTATCAAATCGGCACCCGATATTAGGTTCCCTTCCCTCGACTCCCACTTTGAGGGGGGAATGCCTCATCCCATAATTGGGGCAACCTACATTCATTTTTGTCTTGCAGTTCATCAGAACAACCAACAAGACAAAAATGACCTCATCTCATACTTGGGGCAACTTACTCCTATTTTTGTCTTGCAGTTTGTCAAAATAACCAACAAGACAAAAAGGGGCATATGTAGACACCAAAATTGTGTCTACTCCTTGGTCGACTCCCCCTTGATCCCCTTGGACAACTTCTAAACAATCCTAACACACACACTTATTAATTTAAAATAATTACTTATTTTGAATTAATAACATCACCCTTGACACCTCACCCATGACACACCACCCTTGACACATCACCCTTAGATTCCTCACCCTTGGATACCCTCATTTATCACCCTATGACTAATCATTCCAACTCTCCCACTAATCCTCGTGCCTATTAAACCCACCTTTGACCATTTAACCATGACCACTGAACTCGACAGATGGAGGAATGGACAAAAGGCTAAAAATAGCCTTTTTAACCATCCTCTAGCCATCGACGTCGATCAATCATCAGCTGACGCCGGTGGGATCACCGACGTCGATTGCTTAAAAATAAATTTTGTGCCCAAATTCTCCTCAAATACTAATTATTTGGCTCTTGGAATTTGACCTCTCTCCCTCTCTCTCTCTCCTAGATGCACACCAAGCATCACAGGCTACAGGAACTCTGCATCAGTCACTCCACCCCTGATTGAAACATTGCAAGAAGTCTTCTACATCAGCCGCATTAGCAATAAGCATTCACACCTCTAGTTCTTCAGCAAGCAAAAGCTAAGTATTCTTTTGTCTTTTCATTTTAGTATTTCAGAATGCTTTGGTAATCAGTCTCCATTTGCTACTTCTAAGTACTATAGACCAGACCTGGTTATCAACCAAACCAAACCTGACTTTCTTCCTAGAGAGGTTGAGAGGCCTTCCTCCTACCCTTACCCCTTTTTTGACAACATGTCCCCTACCTTATCTTTCCTAAGACTCTATCCACTGTCTCGCACCCCTGCACAACTCTTTTAAATCTCACAGACCACTCTGTCGACCAAAGACACAACCTAAAATTTGTCTAAAAGACCATTGCCCCTACCAACATCATCAACATAACTGACGTCAGCATATTGACCAACTGATGATGGTAGACTAACCGACATCGGTAACATTTACTAACCGATGACGGTAGACTAACCGGTGTCAGGGACTGTAACAGATTGACAACAGAATACAGGTACGCATTATCTCTATTTCTTTTGTTTAGTCTTTCACCATCTCTCTTTCTAGCAACACTCTTTCATCAACTAGTGGATTGTCATCCCTCAAGGAAGTCTTTGTTCTTTTGGGACCGAACTTTGCTTGGCAATCCACCATATCTCTATCTAACATTTTCTGTGTTCTAGTATTTCTTATCTATAGGTGTCATCCTCCACAGCGAAAGAGGATTCCCTTCAATCATCTAGATACGGTATGCAAATTCATCTCGGTACGTATAAACCCCTGACCATTTAACTTTAGTTTCTTATTTCCTCTAAATGTAGAAAAGCGAAAAATGAGTAGAAACACTTATGCATCTTTCAGCCTAGTCCTCATGACATTATATCATTATGCCTACCATATAATGCTACAATAAAAATCAACTTCAATAAGTTTACTTAATAATGGTAACATCAACGTATCCTCAACATTGACATTAGCAACATCCCAATCATATCCCAAATAGAGTAATTAACCACAAAAGAATTTTAATAATTGTTAGTTTAGATGAGCATCTCCCTACTAGTAGGTTGTTCCAACTCATCACTATCCTCTATGTCAAGTTATCATCATCATCAGCAAATCAATCATGTTTTCCATAATTAGGGTCCAATGATTATAACCTCTTATGGGTAAATCATTGTATACCATCCCACCTATATCTCTCAATGATTATAACCACCTTTGGGTAAATCATTATGTTGTCATAAAATTTACTTTCTTTTTACCAAATAGGGGCATGATTTTTATTTTTTTTGGCTATCCTAATTGGGGTAGTTCTATCTTCTCAATGATTATAATTTCTTTTGGGAAAATCATTGTGTTATCATACCATGTTGCTACTGTCAGGGTATAATGCTTATAACTACCTTTGGAAAAACCATTGTACATTGTCCTACTTTCATTATCAATGATTTTAACTTCTTTTTCAAATCATTATAGTCTCACCCCATTGTCTTCCTTTCTTTGGTCCCCTTATTTCAATTTTTTCCTTTGAGGGATCATTTGCCAACCACTACCTCAAGGGGGTATCATAAAATTCATCCATTATATTTGAAGTTGTAGGAATGAAGGACCTTTTAATTATTTAAGAATATTTTATTATTCCTATAGCTTTCAACACCTTCCCAAATAGGGGCAAACTGTAGACACCTAAAATTGGCCACCAATGATCTCCAACTAGGCTTTTGAACAATTTCCATCAAAATGTATAATTTGGCCTAAAAACACTAAAACACATTGAAGTTTTTGAACCTATCACATACAAGTGCTGATTTTATCTAGAGTATCACTAAATGGAGCAATGCAATTTATGAGATAACTAAATTTGATCAAATATTTTGAGTCAAAATGACAATTTCCCACCTAGGTGCTCTGGATCGCTGTTTTCAACTAAATTTCTTGCATGAGACATATGCCTTTGTTATTTTTTTTGAAAACATCTTAAATGGGATAATGTATCCAATTCATCTAAAATCACCTTTCAATTCCAATCTAGTTAAATTTTGAGCCAATAATATGACATTCTGACCAATTTGATTAATTTGTGCACCAATTGCCAAGATTTGAACCAAAATTGACTAATCATGGTTAAATATAATTAATTCAAATCATGAGCCTAATTAATAATTCCATATATATTTTTAAATATTTCTTAATGGAAATTGATATTGAATAACTAAATCATCAGGTGAAATCATTTCTTGGGAAGGGATTACTAGGCCATAAATGCATAAAATATCTGATTAAGTCTCCCATGCCTCATTAATCGCTCCAATACCTCTTTAAGCCTATCTATCCCAAATATTTATGAGGGCATTTATTGAATTTGGCCTCCAAAATTGATTGGATTCTTAGACACACATCTTCATCTTGAGATGGATTGTTCAGGTTCATTATGATCATTTACAAAAATATATAAATACAAGGCCTTCACTATTAAATTATAAGCTCCTTTGGTGTAAATTTATAATGTTAAAAATATCTCTTAAGCCATTGATTTAGTGTTATCATTCCCAATTTTTGATCCAATCCAAAATCATCACAAAGCCATTGGTGCCAAGGAGAATCGAAGATAGCCAAGCCTCCTTTGATGAAGAATCATTAAGCACAAGTCGAGTAAGTCACTTTGAAAATCCATTTGGATCATCCAATTAAGGTGAAAGATAATTTTTATTTTGCATTCTAATTGTGTTTTACATTTAGTTTTGTTCATTATTATCCCTCCTTGAGATATTCTTAAGGTGTTAGCTATTAGTGTGTTATTTTGGATTTTGATTTCATCCACTAACACTATACTAATCTCCTCTTATTTAAATCCTATGTTCACACTATGATCCTAATTAAGTGTTATCCATCTTTTTATTTCATCTTCATACTTCCAATTAAGCTAAAATGCATGTGAAATCTAATCAATACTTTTATATGATTTAAGATTTCTTGATTAGCTATATTCTACTACATCAAATACCTAGAGTAATATTATTTTAGCATAGTCCTCACAAATTTGTGATAGGTGGTACAAAACACTTGTCACTTTGAGGGACAATCTAGGATGTGCCCTTCATCTAAGTGGATTACTTCCATCCCTTTCAATCACTTACTAGACCAAATAATGTCATCCTCCAACAAACATATCTCTTTATCTTTCTTAATCCACTTTTTGGTTTGTATCCACCACCATCCATCCACCTAGACCTAAAATTTCCTTCTACATCACATTCACATAATTTATCCTTATAAAATTAAATATTATTCACTACTTTTTCATTCTCAACTAGTTTTTAAAATAATTTTATCAAATAATTTGGGATCAAAATTATTACTTATGACCTCCATTTTTATCTTTATAATAGGTCATCCTTTTCAGTTGACCTCATTATAAAAATAATAACTCCAATACTAATATTGTAATAAGATATTCATATGTTGTTTTTTAATTTATGATATTTAAAAAAAAATCATCCATCTTCCTTTGGAATACTAACCATTCCAACATTTATTCACCTTTTCAATCATCCAATTTAACCTCAATCTCTTCTAAATTATAACACCATCAACTATTGATTCTATGATTCCCTAGCTCTTATGTGGGCTACTCCCACATTTATGACACCTCAAAAATATTCCATTTCTCCTTGTATAAAAAAATTAACTACTTATATGTCATTCCTTGCCTCCACGAGACATGTGGGACATTATTCACCTTCCATAATCCAAATTATATTAGGATAAATCCATAAAATTTGTTAAATGTTCCTTCAAAAACCTCACCACCTTTATCTCTATCCTCTTTCATGATTAATTCTTTTTTTCTTCTTCAAATATTTTACTTTATCCATTACCTATAATACAACAAAAATAGAGGGTATCATACAATCCATAAGTCACCCTCATGTGTTATTTAAGTAAGATATGATTTTATATTCCTCCTTTACCAAACAAGGGATATTCCTAAAATTTTGTTTTCATCTCCTCATCTACCTCTAATGGAATATATTTGCATTCCTCACTCAATAAACTCTTCAAATATGCATCACATGCATTCATTTGTACATCCTTCATCTCCACATTAATGCCTTTAAAAATACATGATTCTTATTCTCCTTACACAAGAGGCTTATTCAATAATCTTCAAGGTTATATTATTTTAATTAACCTTCCTCCTCTTAGTTTATGTATCACATGGTGTGATCCAATTTCTTAATCTTATTTATTTCTCCTTCCCTAATTAACGAGGAGAAACAAAGAAGGAAAGGAGAATGGATTAAACCTTGTGCTAAAAAAAATTAAGATGAAGAAGGTCTATTAGAATAAGATAACCTTAACGCTTATTGACAAATCCTTTACAGAATAAGGAACATGATGCATATGTGTAATTAAATTTAATTGATGTATACTTAAAGGAAAAAATTAAACGAATAAGAATATGATCTTTTAATAGTGGAATATGAGAAGATTTTAATAAAAGTACATGTGAAAATTGAGATGATGATCCATGAAGATCCCATGTTTGACAAAGGTGGAGTAGAATATTATCTCATAGTTGAATAATACATCAATTTTATTGGTTAAATGTATAATTCCCTTAATGTTTATTTTTTTTTGATAATGGGGAGAATGAAATATCTAAATAAGAGAAATTATAAATATTCATGAAATAATATAAAGTAATATATGGTTAATTTTTGGGAGAAAAATTTCAAAACTTTTTGGTGGATCTAAGGATCATTTGGATTAGAGAAGATGAATAATGTCACACATGTCCTATGGATTTGAATTTTTTTTTTAAGGAGATGGATGCACTTATACAAGGAGAAAAATAAATTATTCAAGCCATTTTAAATGTTGAAAAATACCATCATATAGTCAAGTTAGAAAATAATAATTAGTTGATGGTGTTATAAACCCAATAAAGTGTAGAAAATGATGAGGTTGAAGCAGGAAATCAAGACGGTGAATCAAGGTTGGAAAGCATAGTATTATAAATGGAGGTGCATGGAATATTTTAAAATATCCTAAACGAAGAAACAAAAAATTAATATTCTATTAATGTAGAGGTATTGCAGTTGTTTTGATATATAAATTAAGGTAGTAGAAGATGATGAACTATGTACTATCCTAGAGAAAGAAAAAAAAGGTGATGGGTAAACATGTTAATATCCAAGACTGTTATCATTTATTTGATAAGAAATATGAAGAGGATAAGATAGTGGATAAGGTATACTCATATAAAGAAATACTATGTGCAAATGGTACAAAAGATACTTATAGGAGGTGGATGGGTAGTGGTGGGAAGAAACACAATATAGGATTGAGAAAGAGAAAGAAATGTATTTGGAAAATTAGGATAATATATGGTGCAACATGGGAATAGAAAGAATGGAAATAATTCATGTGGTGGATGGGCACATCATGGATTTTAATTATAAGTTAGAAGTTTTACTACATAGACCAAATTTTTAACACTACTCTCATAAACTAATGCCCTAAGTATCTAATGCAGAATAATCTATCAAATCAAGATATATTGTGTCACACAAAAGGATCCAATAGTATCTACATATATCCAATCCCAACTAGTAGTACAAATATGAATGAAAATAATGTACAAAACTTTATATCTCTCATAAAATAAATAATATGTGGTTTCATTTAGTGAGAAAGGGATTTCTATTTTTCATGAAGAAACAATCAGTTAACATATGCATGTGTAAAAAATTACGTCAAATTTATAAAAATGCCACTCTACATTAGAAGCATATTACACTATGGAATTTGCATAGGTCTTAGTAATGGCCTATAAATATTTAAGTGACACTTTTAGCATTTTAAAAATCATTAAGGATTCCAAGAGTCACTCCACAAAACACAAAAGGAATGAAAGGATTCAAAAAGAATATTCTGGGGTGGAATAATATTTGTAGCAAAGAGTGCAGGTAATTTTTGAGAGAGCACAAAAGACACAAGATAAAAATGATAAATACATCTAGGGACTTATGAGTGTCATCTTCCTCTTATTGTAGTTAGAGATAGGAGAGTGAGTTAGTGTGTCAAGTGTGTGTGTAATATGTTAACTTCCTCAAGAATGATCAATGAAAATGTGGTTTTAACTTTATGATCTCATATTATCTATGTTTTAAAGTGAAAATCTAAAAGGATGGGGGTTTCCTTAATTATATCCCGTATCCTTTATTTCATAAATTTGTATCATGTAAAGGTAACAAATATACAAGTGACAGAGTGTTTTTCATCCATATATAAAATAATGGGTATAGGGCATGAATCGATATAGATGTAGTTGACTGTTCTCAATATTATCATTGAGGTAACTATGAATATAGTATTCTTAAATGTGTTATGCATATTATTCATGTGGGTGTATAATATAGAGATAAGAGAGAGGTGAGAGACTTGCATCACCTACATAATTTTGTAATGAAAAACTTGCATGAATGGGTTAGAAGTGTGTGGGATGAAAGTATGAGATAAATGGTTGAGAAGTGTGTATTCCAAGTCGTTGAGTTGAAATTATTACTAATGTAAATGATATAAGTTAAAGAAGAGGAAAATAAGAAGATCAAGGGTGGTTATATACTACCTTTGTCAAAGGTTGATGTTACAAAAAAAGAGTTTGAGATTGTGTAAGTCATGTTATACAACACCAAATGAGACATTGATGTATTATTCAAGTATGAGATAGTATTCTACTCCTTTGTAAAACATGGGATCTTCATGGATCATCATCTCAATTGTCTATTGATTAAAATCTTCTCAGCTTCTCATAATTCAAGATCATATTTTTCTTTAGTTAATTTTTACCTTTAAATATTCATCAATTAAATTTAATTACACATTTGCATCACTTTCCTTATTATATTAAGTATTTTTCAATAAGTGTTCTATTGGACTTTCCCCATCTTCATTTTTGTAACATAGGGTTTAATCCATGCCCCCTTCCTTCTTAATTTCTCCTCATTTATAGTAACATCATATACACTTCCATTTTTTCTAACATGACATGCATAATCTCAAAATCCTTCTTCATCCACTCAACCTATAGCATATGTATATTATACCCTCCTTTCACCTAGATTCCACACTTATTGTCCATATGTCTAATAATTTTGAGTAGAGGTGGGGTGGGGGGGAATTTTTGTTCAACCTTTCTATTATAATCTTCTTTCTATTATAATCTTATGTTGGTCATGCATATATATATATATATATATATATATATATATATATATATATATATATCTTAGCATTATCTTCTATACCCACCTACACTACATGAATTACACCTTTATGTAATGCATGCCCACTATTCACTTGATGGAGGATGTACTATCCATGTACTCAGCATATACCCACACTCTTTCCCCACAGGTCTAGTCTCACTTCAGTATGCCTTCTTCAATTTATTACTTTCATTTTTTGCTCCATGAAGTGACTCCTAGAATACTGATTGACATTGAAAATGTTTTATAAGAACATTTAATTTTATACGTAATTATTAGGATTGGTCTACTGTCATGGATGAAACTATTACTTGCATAAATTTGTTGTTTGATAATTTCCACACTAATTTTACAAAAAATTGTTGACATAGACCCATGTTAATCAAACAATTTTTTCATAAAATAAATAACTATTTTTCTCATTAATTAAAACCACTTCTATATTCAAGTATTTTCTTAAATATTATTGATCCTTTCTATTCATCTTAATACTTCCAATTGGGCCTAAATGCATGTGAATTTTTAGGTGATATAAGATTGGTTGATCTAATATAAGCTCCTAAATCTCTACTACATTATATCATTTTTACAATAACTAAATTTATGGTAAGATGGAGCCAAAAATAATTAAACTCTTTAATTTTTATTTTTATTTTTTAAGTTTTTGAATTTAATAAATTTAAACTTTAAAATATTTTTTTAAAGTACAAACTTTTTGTAACATCTTTTAAATTATAACTAAATTTATTTATTTAGTAGTTAAATATTGTAGATTTATATTGATCAATTAAAACTTTTTTCATTTATATATTAGAAACAATATTATTGAAATAAATTATCCTAATTAAATAAAGATAATAAATTAATATAATTAATCAATATTATTTTAGCACATAATAATTCTTTTATTAAATATATTTTTTAAAAAAAAGAAAAAGAAAGAGAGAGATCCCAAAAGTAATACAATAAAAATAAATTATGTTTAAAACTAATTTCAATGCAATGCATATAGTGTTTGATATTTAATTAAAATATTAATCAAAATTTATAAGTTTTTATTACATTGATATTTATTGAATGAATTAGTTTTCTATCATCATTATCATCATCATCATCATCATCATCATCATCATCATCATCATCATTTTCTTTAATAAAGTTTAAAGGTTATTTATCGTCATTTCTAAATTTTTTAGTATTTTTTAAGATTTGTATTTTGGTGGATGGTCAAAAAATATCTTTTACACTATCATCATTGAAGTTAGACTAAAACCCATTTAATAATTAAAAAATTTAAAATAACATATATATTTAATTTGATTAAGAATAAAATATATTAAAAATATTTTAAAATTATATAAAAACTAATTTAAACATTTTCAAATAAAATTTATAATTTAAAAAATGCAGATATTTACTAAATAATAATTAAACATATTTAAATAAAATAAATAATTATAAATTCAATAAATTATTTCTATATAACATTTTTATAATATCAATGCATTTTATATAGGTGATATTCAAATTTTTATTATTTTTACTTTTATATGATTTTATGTAATCATTAAATTAATATTATATATACAAAATAATGAAAGATATTAAACATTTTTAAAAAATTAAGAATAAATAATAAATTAAAAATATATATATATTTTTAAAAGAACTTTCAGATTCATTGTTTTAATACAGTGAAAAATATATATTTTTAAATAAAATTATTATAAAAATAAAATTAAAAAAAACAATGTTAGTGATTTGTTTTTTTAAATATTAAGTATTTGTGTTGAAAATTAAAAAAACTAAGTTTTTATAAATGAAATATATAAAATTTTAAATAAAATATTATATAAAATTTTAAAAAATGAGATAATAATTTTAAAAATTATTTCTTTTTATCTTTCTTTTCTTTTTGTTATATATTTTAAAATTTATTTTTATAAACAATTTATTTATATGTTTTAGTTTTTTCATCTTT
Organism: Torreya grandis; assembly: GCA_037957365.1. Classification (NCBI taxonomy): domain Eukaryota; kingdom Viridiplantae; phylum Streptophyta; class Pinopsida; order Cupressales; family Taxaceae; genus Torreya; species Torreya grandis. The sequence goes on along the minus strand of JARHVA010007723.1, from coordinate 395,876 downwards.
CTTCTTTATTTTTTAATTTTTATTTATTTTTTATATTTTAAACACATAAATAATAAATAAAATAAAAATAATTTTAAAAAAGTAATTATATCCAAGCCCTTCCAAAATATTCATTTTAAATAATTTTATTTAGAAGTTATGTTTTCCAACCTTTGTTGAACACAATGTTTGGTGCGCATATATGTAAAAAAATACTTTAATTTTTTCCTAAAACAAGTAAAGCCTCACTTAGACATCAACATCCCTTAGTAATGCAAACTGTAAAGCTATTTAGATCAAAAAAATTTAAAACAATTAAACATGGAACAGTGGCACCATTTTGGATCCCTATTGACATTTTAAAAATTTATTAGTGCTTGTTGCAGATATTTATATCTCTTGTCTTGCTAATTTTAAGCATTATGCACAAAGGTTGAGAAAATACAGATAAGAGAAGTAAATACTATTGTAATACATTTTAAATATTTAAAAGGGAAAGTTCAAGCGGTGGAGCGTAGTAACCTTTTTGGATTTTCAGGTGATAAATCAGAGGATGAAGATTCTAAGGGAATGGGTTCGTAAGAATCCGAGGCAATTACTGTTTTCGATGCTATTAAGGAGTTTATTGAATTTTTCTGCAGAGTTGCAAGTAAATAAGTAACGATTAGATCATCAAACTATTACGGAAATGATTTACATAAATGGGTCTAATGCTACTTGGATCAACAATTGTGTGATCCATCTATGTTCAAAAGGGTTTTTCATTGTTCAGTTTTTTGAGTTTAAGGATTATTAGAGAATTTTTCAAGAGGTTCCTTAGTTTTGGTGTGTTGGATTTTGTATCACCTTTTATTTATTTTTTGATCTTTTATCATTGGTGGTATCTAAAAATATCGGTTTGGATTCAACTTTCAAACCTCCTTATACCTTTATGGCATCATGCAGCGTGTGAAGCTATTGGTAACATGCTTGGAAAATTCATCAAGATAGATTGTGAGCAGGGTAGGCAAGGGTTGTATACCTATGCTTGTATTTGTGTGGAGGTGGAACTTAGCAAATGTCTTCCAGAAAAAACCAACTGAAATATGAAAACTTTCTTTAGATTCAAATCTTGGATTATGAAAACATTACCTTTATATATCGACTCTGCCACTAAACAGGTCATCTCCAGGGAGTTTGTTCTTAAGTAGGCAAGCTAAAAATGAAAAAAGATCAGTGTACTCATCCTGAACGCTAACAACCATATGAGAACCCTTCTCCAAACAAAAACACAAAAAAATCCAAATATTACATAGGGAAGTAAGAAAGCTCACAGTTTAATAGAGAATTGTCGGTGGTTGATTCATTTTGTCAAATGATAGTTGCAAATATTGGTTTAGGTGGAGGTATCATAAGAGCTCATGATTCTGAGACTTCTGGATCTGATAAAGATCAAACATTATTTGAACCGCACCATAATTATGTGTTTGTGATGGCTATTGCTAGACCGATGGATATTGGTCATCTAGAATGTTGAATTGAAGTCTAAAATAAAAATAACAAAAAAGACCGTAGAGTGGATATGAGATTCGGCTGTCTATGATTTTTTTCTAATCAACCTTTTATTTTATTACATAACTTTTGGGGTGTGACTTTTCCACCCATCATTTTTTATAACTAACATTGTACCATAAATTTTCTATCAATAAATATACGCTTTTCAATCCCAAAAAAATAACACAAGAACAAAAACAAAAAGTTGTGTAGGTGCTTGTTTTATTGATATGGAGAGCAATATTAAGGGAGGCGAAGCAAAGGAAATGCATTTCCACAGTAGTAAAATTTAAGATTTTTCAGTGAGGTACAAATCCGAATTGGAATTGACATACATCTAATAGAAAATTAAAACTGATTGTCGATTCTTTCTCAATGCGCAACACAGTTTGAAACTTTGATGTGTTCTTTATTTCATGTGGTTGGAATGGAAATGTTTTGAGAGACTAAGATCATATCATCACAGTATTGTTTCTCTTAGCTTTTCTAGCGATACTAATAGAATTCCGTGTGATACTAAAACGACTTTCCGTTTTAATGGCGTAGGTGAAATACTGATGAAAATACATGGAAAAAATGCTCGCTGTAATTCTTTTAAGATGCCTAAACTCTTTTGTAAAATTGAAAAGAACAATTTTTTCAGAAATGCAAAAGAAGGGTACTGGGAATCATAAAATACATGGACAGTGAAGTTGATATTGATATATACATACGAGAACTTTATATCACAATATAAATGTTATAACTTAAGAACAAGAACATTTCTATGTTGCAACATTCGAAAGGAAAAGTTGTAGTTCTAAACAATAACTGCGTTAGGGTTTAATGTCATAAATCCATTTCAAAGCATAAATCTTATTGTCTCTTTTAGGATCCGTCTTTTGTAGGAACCGCTGCTAGGCTTCTCAACTCCTCAATTAACTTTGTATAAGCATTGTCTTTTCTGTTAAAAACCTGGTTCATTTCGTGAAACTGCTTCGATATTTTACTTTTTCCTGCAGTCAAATTTATTAACTCGGTTTTGAATTTATCAAGTTCTGTCTCCAGATCTCTGATTTGGTCACACTTTTGTGCAGCTAATTTGTCTTTCTCCATCACCAGTTGCATGAGTTGTTCGTTGTGTAGTTTTGCACACGACATTTGAGCTTCTATTTTTTGTCTCAGTTTAATGAGATGATCTCTCTTTCCTTTTTCTCTATCCAAGAGAGCTTCCACATCTTTGAAATGTTCATCTCTTTTCTTATATTCGTCCATTATTGTAAACAATTCTGCTCTTGCTATAGCCAATAGGACTTCCATATCTTTCAGCTGTTCATCTTTCTTCTTAAATTCCTCTACTGTTTCCTCTTCGGAAAATGCAAACAAACCAGATCTAGGCTTCTTTGGTACATATAAAGTGTCTAAAAATATACCTGATTTTCTCTTCTGTCCAGCCTTTTCTTCGTCGATAGGGGTTTTGTCAATGGTATGCTCCATATCCAAACCCTCGGGGATAACAAGGCTACAAGAAGGGACACCAATTTGCATTGTAAGTGGATCTAAATCGTCCGATAGCCTATTAATCTTTTCAACAATCATGGTCAGGCGAGCTACCTGCAAAACAAAATCACTGATGAGAAAATCGGATCCAATGTTTTCCGAGTTTTAAACAATCCATTCATGATCTTATTAAGATACCTCCTCTTTGAGGATGTCATTTTCCAGATTTAATTTTTCGAGTGCCTCCTTAGATTGTGTTCGTTCTTTGACCTGCAAAGAGTGGGAGAGCTCAAACAATGTCCCATGGAAAATTTGCTAAATTTGGTTTTAAAAAAATATTATTGGTCACTAACACTGATCTTGTTCCGGCGATTGTTGAACCAGCATGTAACTTGCTCCGGCTCTAATCCCAGATCATGGCTGATCTGCAGCCTTTCCTTCCGAGGGGGATATTGGCAAAACTTATATATCCTTGAAACAAAATCCAGATATCGCTTCAGATCGCATTGCTTTGGGATTTTTATTAAAAAAAATAAAAAAATAACAAACACATCATCATATGGAGAGAGGAGTATTAAATTGGAAATATTGGGCTTACTCTTCCAATTGCTGCTTTTGATGACGTGCGTGCCTGAACTGAGTTTTTGTGGCCGATTGCTCTTGTTCTGCACCATCATTATATTCTTCGGATTCTACCGGTGAAACCTTTTCCTTTTTAGAAGACATCTTAAACTGAAAACTTACATCGGTGAAGTTCAAATAATAACTTAATTTGTAAAGGGGCAGCCTATACTGATATATATAGTAAAATATAGGTACAACCCTAATTTTAATTTTGTCTGGATAATAAATAAGCGGAGGAGAATTTGACAACAAAGCATCGTAGGATTTCACCGTCGATTAAAACTTTGCAATTAATGATAGTGGAAGGTGGTCCCTTTCATAGGAGGTTATTATTTATTAAAGGATAAAAGTAATCATATTTGTAAACATGAATTAATGTATTTTAAAGGTTGCTTTTGTATTTTATTTTCTAAATTAAATATTATATTTATTTCTGATTTTTTTTTTTTTTAATTTTTTTTAATTTTTAATTTTTTTATTTTTTAATGTGATTTTGAAATGTGGGGTGTAGTCGAGGGGGAGCAAGGCTCAAACCTAGGGCAGTTGGGTGGTAGGCCCCCAACCCTACCACTGCACCCTGGTGTGTAGTTTTTTTTATAAAATTTTCTTAACATTTATCTTTTTTATCTTTTAGTTGTTTAAATTATTATTTTTAAATATAATTAGTCATTTAAATTGTTTCATTGATATGTTTGATAATTTATTTTAAATGTATTTTAAATATTCATAATTATTATCAATTGCATGAATAAAGTGTAATCTAAATATTGATAAAATAAAAGAAGTATATTCAAAAATGTTTGAAAGAGAAAGGTGAAAGAGTTTGTAATACTCTTCAACCAAGATCTCTCCAATAATCCATCACCACAGTGATGAAGCTAATACTTGCACACAAAATAAATTATCTATTATTCATAAATAGATTATACAATACTTTGATTCGTGGTTACAATACCCTGGTGAAGAGGTATATATAGGAGTACGGAAAATTAACTCACATAAGAACTCATGGTGGAACTAGGTGTAACTCACTGTAAAATTCATTAGAGAATTGACAGTGGCCCTTAGTTGAACTCCAAGTGGAACTCTAGGTGGAACTCACCCTCTCACCCCCTTACACTTAAGCAATCTAAAGTTATATGTCTAAATAAAATCCATTTAATAAATAAATAGGATAATAAATATCTTACTCTAACACCCCCCTTAAGCATAGGTTAGTTGGATTGAAAAGAAAAAATGGGTCTCGACAACAAAGCCTTATGAAGTACCTATTATCACCAAATATTTCACCTTAGAGTTGGTTGTTCAAGCCTACTCTAAGATTTGGGCAACATTGGGATAATTCTAGGCCTATGGGTTACCTATGACAGAGGTATACCTCTAGGTTTAAGGGCTAGCTCCCTAGATTGCTCCTTGAATGCTTATCACTTACACTAACTATTTGCTTGGATGAAAATGGGGTAGAAAGGCATGAAAATTAAACTACCCTATTGAGATGACACACCGTAAGGATCTCCATTAGACTACCATACTATTGCACTATGAAGCATGACCTACAACACTAGTCTCAAAAACTTGAATTGATTTAACATTAGTATTTTAACCATGGAGGTGATATGCATTGGAATACTCAAGGTGAGTGAACTAGAGGTCAGAGTGTAGAAACCAAGACTACTTGTACACTTGAAGATAGTCAAACACACTACTTACACTTCATGTGACTTGCTAGAGTGAGAAATACTTACACCAAACATGAAAGGATAAATAAAAGGCAAGGATAGGTATCTATCACTAGACACTTCACTAGACATCACTTCACACACTTAGACAAGAAGGTCATAAACTTAAAAATAGATTGTAAATATTAATTTAAAGGTAAAATATAACATCAAACCATCAGGGCTTTGTCATACTAGGTGTGGAATCGATTATAAAAACCAAATGTCTTGCATTTATACCACAGATGAGAGGAGACAGGAGAAGAAAAGTTCAAAGGTTGAAATACCACATGTCAAGGCATGAAAACTAGTTATATTATAGAATAATGAAGTGGAAAATAGAGGTTTAGAAGGTCTTATTGGATAAATGCCCATCTAAAGTATAAAAACTCTCCAAAACTAGTGTAGGGTCCTCAAATGACCTTCTTGAAAATTGCCTTCATGATGAGGCATCTCTTGATTGTTCAAAACCAAATTAGGAAGATTTAACATATGCACACTCAACACTATCTTAAAGAGGTTAATAACATGGCAAGGCAGTCATCAAATGCATCCCTAATTGCTATCCATCTCCATGTCACTTATACTCACCATCTACAATCATTCATTGGTCTTCTAGGCCTCATTCTTCACATTTATCATCCAAGAAGCCTATAATTACTTAACCAAATCCATAAAAGAGGTGTTATAACACCCGTATAGGGTTTATTTATATTTCAATCCATCAAGAAAAATTTAAAATGTCCCAAAAATAGACTTATCATTCTCTCACTAGGTAGTCACTCCTCATTTTCACTGTTTGTCTAGGACTGACTAAAATGAATGAGTTAGCAGAAGTGTTTCCATGGCCATCTATGATGAGAAATGAATATTTATAGTTATAAAAATTTCCAATTGACCTCCTCAAATATTTCTCATTCTTCAAGTCTCCTTTGCACCTGTAAAACACACAATACTTGCAAAAAAAAACCAATTTTACACTTGTATGTACAAGTAGGGTACATACCAATTTGATGGGAATAAGCTTGAGAAAGTTTTAAATAATTATAAAATAATTTTCAATCCAAACTATTCCCTCTAAGTGCATCTCCATCAGATTATTCTCCATCGAATCAAAGATAGGGTTTTAAGAGAGTTTTAACAAGTTTTGGTTCTTAGTGATAAATCATAAAACTCAGATGTTCAAACATCAAACAAATTTCACTAGGAATGATTTAGAGATATCATTCAACCATGCCTATATCCTTCGGTTACCATGCAATAATTTTTATAGGTGTGAGCATTTGAAGTTGGCTTATCGAGCCTTAGAGTGTATTATGGGTACCCCTAAAGTGATTTGAGGCTAAAAATGATCCCTCTATGATTGCCTCTAAAACTTTATGGCTATAATTAATTTTATGCTCTCCCATAAATATCATATAATTCATTATAGAGTTCACATGGCCATATAAATGAAACTAGACCCCTGTAAGGCCTATGTCTAGTTCTAAGCCAAATAGGCTTGACTATACTTGAGTTGTCCATGACCTTATTGAGTACATATGATGAATACATTGTTTTATATACCATTTATCATGCTCAAATAAATTGTATAAAACACTTCATAGTGTCCCAAGACTCCTTATATTACCTTCCTAATCATCATGTGCTCAACCTATAGTCTTTATTTTCGCTAGGAGTGCCCTCTGTCTAAGACAAAATAGAGGGCATATCCTCTATTTTCTCAATCAAGGTGGAGTTATGAGGTGTTATAATATTTCATGAGGACCTTATACACCAAATATCAAGGTTATATCACCTTTATATCATTGAAAAATTCACAAAATTCAAGACAGACTTGTATGACAAGCGATTGTGTAGGGTTTTGAGAAACCTCTAATTTCGGACTGTATGTTAGTGTTCCTACCATATTTCCTTATTTGATCATCATGTGAAGTTTTTCCTACCACTGTGAGAATGTATTTATCATTATAAGTTCATCTATACTTATGTCAACCTTCTCAATATGTGCTCTCTACTTGGCTAGGCCTAGTCTGCAGACTTTAGTAGTCTATGTTGATTAGGTCACCTATAGATGGCAAGCAAGGATATTTCAAAGGCCTCTGTAGATTTAAATTAGGACATGATAAATTCATTACTATCTCTTAGTTATTTTGAGATCATTAGGTCACTTTCAATTAAGTGAATATATATTCCTTCCAAGCTTCCAACTTCTTGATTCTCATCATCAACCTTGTAGGTCTACAATCAGGCTATATATGACAATTTAAGGACTATGAAACCTTTAGTTGATGATTTCTCCTTAACATAATATTTCATCATTTTTTAACCTTATTAAGACTACTATAACCATTTTAAACCAAATTGAGATATTATTCCTTTAGTTATATAGCCATCATGTCATTAGTGTTTTATAGGATCACTTAGGCTTCAAAAGTACTATAGATGACATTAGAAGTCTGCAATCAGACTTTGCTTGAGTTGGAAACCTATTTACATACTCCTTCTCATGACCAAACAATCAATTTATTTTTCAATGAATTTCCCCTATTATTGGGCTACATGATGAAAAAAAAATTAGACTGCCCAGACATTAAGCTACTCTATCATGAGATGGCATTGAATATAAACAAAACCATGATTCAGAGAATAACATAATATGTCTCCAAATGTAAATTTACAACTTGTAAAAAAAGTCTGCCTTATGGAGTGATGGCTGTATCATTGCCTTAATGATGTTCTCAATGCTCTTATATGCCAATAAGGTTTCAAAAAAGTTCCAAAACCTTTATTAAAATTTGTTGTCCTATGTTGGGGCTACCTGTACGTGCTAATGTAGAAAAAATATAGGTGAAGATATGATATAAGACTGTAAGTGTTAGATTGGTTTTCAAAACTAATTTATAACCTTTGGAATAGCATTAAACTTAGTGTTTCTACCTTAAAATCCTTCTCACCATCTTCAAGCATCATTATTCCATGAACATGACTACTCAGGCCTAGTTCCATCAGACTGTTGGTGATAGTCACAAGGGAATTGACTATATGCAATGTATTAGGCCTTGTATCCTATAAGTAACACTTTTGAGATAAATAATTTCATGAAGGACTTATGATCATCATTATATGTGAGAGTGTAAATAATATTTCATCTTTGTTTTGAAGCCACTATAAGAAGGTAAGATTTACAAGAATAAAAACTTTGTCTATAGAATGCCAATGGAGTCTTTTCACTAGCAAAGGAGATGGTTTACTTATTTTTTAATCTCCACATGTGAAAAATAAATAAATATCCTTCTGATCATAAAGTTTATGACCTTATAAAACATATAGAACAATTGTTTTGTGAAAAATCAATCCAATCAGAGAGGAAATTTGAAGGCCATGGGAATGTAGAGGAAAAAAAGGAACATAATTTGTTGGCAATGTTTCATAGAGCATGATGCACTAAAACTACAACCATTTACATGGATTTGGAGTAGAAAAGGAGTGTTATCATCCACCAAAGGTAATTCATTCAACTCACCTCATGTTGTGTGTACCAGAATGAAATTGGTTAACCATTTTTGCATGAAAATAAGAGTGATAGAAGAAATAGGATGGTTTTTTTCATTTTTGAGATTTTAAAGGCTAGCTAAGCATAGAATTGAGTTTAGGAGACTTGAAGTGACAATGTGGAAATCTTCACATGTGTCACAAATGTTGTACAAGCTATACAATTTCTCAAAACCACATGAAATTTCTTGATCTCCTTGTTTTCAACACAACACCTACATTTTGTCAATTTTACAATAGTTACTCTACCATATTATGACATGGGGGACATTGAATATTCCTTTGGGACATTTATCCTCCTATGAAAATCTACTAGTGCCATAAATAACTCAAAATGACCTTATATGACATAAAATGACACTAAGAACTAAAAAATTAATATGATCAAGGTTAAAGACACTTTAAATGACATTGTGTTGACCATAGTACACATTTTACCCCCTAGTATACCTCTATATCAAATTTGACCATATAGGGGGTTGAACTAATTTGAATTTTGGTCAAATTAGTAAACATTTTTAGTGATTTTCTAGCGCTGGCAAGCTAGTTATGTTAAAAACTAGTAGCCTACTCCTATACATTTGGATATGGAGTCACCTATGCATAAAACTAGACACTGAAGTGCCTTTTAAACCACATAAAACAATAAAAAACAAACACAAAAGACAACAAACTAAAGAAAACACACTTGTATTATGAATAACACTTAGGGAAAACACACACAATAAAAGAAAAACATCCCTATCCTAGTATGTACAAAACCTCAAACACTTGAGGTGAAGGAAAATCAACATTACTTCAACCAGGATCAAAGATAGTACCTCTTGCATCATTTCTTCTCCATGAAATACATATATCATGTGAAGCATGATTATCCACAAACATTTACTTATATTGGTGGTCAAAGGACTTACCATCTTTACGTATTATTATATTTGCATGTGTGATACTTAGAGCTCTCAATAATGTTCTAACTACCCTCCAATAATTTGGTTTGAACCTACAGCTTACTTGAAATCCACCATTTTCAATTGGCACTTCTCAAATTGAGTGTTAGAAGTCATCAAAGTTGCTTAAACCTTACCTTATTCTATAAAATGAAGCACTTGATGTTTAGGGTGATAAATTTTGTCTTCCTTCTACTCCATTAGGACTAAAAGTGATTCAACCTCAATTTGAGGTTTGGACTACTTCTCAATGACAAAAGCTTCTACTTTATCACCATTAGGTTCCTTTATAATTATAGATTATTTGATACTAGTTTGGTATACACTCTCATAATCAACAAGACATTGTCCTTTAATCTTGATAATATGCTCAAAAACCTACTTGTTAGGCTCATTAACATACTCATTATCAGGTTCACAGGTTATTAAGAGGGAAATTAGGCTTACTTAACTACTCAAACTCTTGGATTATTACATATAACCTTTGACATAGGTCATCTTCCTCTTCATGGCTATCATGTTCATGGACATATCCATCTTGTGTAGGTGGAATGACATTTTTTTTCTCATTATCCTACTCTATCATGCTTGGAAATATATCATCATCATGCATATGAACAATGTAATTACCCTCAAAAAATTATAGAAAATAATCAACAATGCATACCTCAGAATGTTCATATCCTCCCTCATGGATGATGTATGTGTGAAAGTTTTCCAATACAAAGTGTATGGATCATGTCCATAGGTGTCTACACCATAATAATCCTGTTAAAGGCTAGATATTCCTTCAAGCTTAGAATGTATTCCATCATCTACTACATAGTATTCTTGATCATTGATTATGCAATTAAAATTAGAGCTTGATTCTACATAGGGCTCAATATGAAACTTGGTTAGTGGTTGAGTTCTAAAGGTTACCTTTTCTCCATACATTATATTCAAGGCTAAAAATGACTAATCAGCTAAGAGGTAGCCTCCTATCTTGGTTTCAAAATCTCTTTAGGGGCATATATCAAAGTAGGTAGGCAAGTCAACTACTACTATATCTTGAAGAATTGGGAAGCTAGGGTAATCATAAAGGAAAACACTCAATCCTTTGAAAAATCCCACTAACTTATCTAGTGTACCAATAAGTTGAAGCACTCCCTTACTATATGGTTCATATTTTAGGCCCAATGAATTAATAGCCCCACTATCAACTATGTAGTTGTGAACATGTTTGCCTCCTATAATGAGAGTGATGTAGAAGGGTGAAGGCTTTTTAGATTTGGAAGAGGGTTCCACAATGTGATTAGGATAATTGGTGAGAGAAACATTACCATGATTTTATGGTTAAGGGCTAAGGTAGATTTGAGAAATCTTCTCTTGAAGGATCTCTTTTTTACCAAACAAGTGAAACATTTCCCGAAGAGACATAGATGTCTTAGAAATCTTCAAAGAACCCACAATATTAAAAACAAGATCATTTACCTTTTATTGTGTCTTCAAGGGAAATGAAGTGCCTTGAGATTAAGGTGTTGGAACACTTTGAGTATCCCTTCCAACATTATGATTTGAATAAGGTGTATAAGTTGTAGGGATGGCCATGTTTGTAGTCACACCTTGATGCCTTGTAGGAGGACAATTTAAACTTTTATGAACACCATGAGCATCTCCTAAGGCCTTTCTATTTTTTCTAGTATTAATTGCAACTAAATAATTATAATTGAGATAATATTTATCTTCAATTATAAAGTTTTCAAGGTTCACCTTTTGGATTTGCCATTCTTCATTTGCTTATATGAGAACTTCATCTTCTATTGAAAAATGAGGAGTGACCTCTATTTGAACAACCAAATCTTATTCCCCACCTTCATTTGCATCCATGAATTTACCTTGTTACCATTACTCTCCTTGCACCAAGTTACTATATACCAATACCATGTCTCTTGTGTTACAGTTGGAAGTTGGGTTATATGCAATGGTTGTCCTATTAAGGTTAGGGTATCTTTTCATATAACTTGATCGTATTGCTAAGGTGAAAACCTATTTCATTATTGAAGATAGGGGTAGGGGTTTTGGTTAACTCCATACTACAGATTTGGTTGCCCTATTTGAGCCTCTAAGGCTCTATATCTTGCCTCCCAATCAATTTCATCCTCTACATTCTTAAGAACATCTCTAGACTTAGGATTTGGATTTGGGACTTGAGAAACACTTGAAGTATCAATAGATATATTAGGTAATAGAGTCATAAAACTTTTGGAAGCAACTTACCATCTTGTATTAGGCCATTTTCATCTCTAATAACAAGGTCATATGCTTCAAGTAAGGTGTAACCACCCATAGACTGAAACATTATGGTAGTTAGTACCAATAGCCCTTAGATATGTAGGAAAAATAAAGATAGTAGGTGGTCTCATGGGTGGAGGTAGCCTATGCCAAGTTCTTTGGAATCTTTAATTAAAATCATGCATAGTCTCTTTGGGGGATCTTTGAATTACATTCAGTTTCTGGATAAGTGACATGTGATCAATTTTATCTTCAATCCTTGATGTCAATAGCTTTCCAAAATCATCCTAGGTTGTGATACACCCTCTAAGAAATTTCCTATTCTAGTCAAGTGTTTTCCCTCTGAGGGACATGGAAAGGATTCTAATGGCAATGTTTACCTCAGTGACATTATGAAGACTATAGAGATTTTAGATGTCCCTAATATGCTCACTAGGAATGACATAGACTTCACCATTGAATGTGGGAACACTCTTAGTAGCATTAAGAGGTATATCACCATATGCATTGAGATGGATAGGATTCTCAGTGTTAAAGGTTGGGAAGGTATGATACTTAGCCATATTGACCTCAAGTTCCTCTTCATTCTCTTGATCTTTTTGGCTTGCAAAGCCCTCTTGTTCTTTAAAGGTCAAGATAGGTTGAGGATATTGAGCTTGAAGAGGAAGTTCAAGCTAAAAGAGTGGGTTTATGGGATTGATACCTATACTAGAAGTTGACCTAGTAAGGACCATGAAGTATGAACATACGAACTGATAAAAAAATGGCTTAAAACTAGATGTTACCTTTAATGGAGTCATAAAATGTTGAGTAGAATACCATAGCCAATTATGATTATGTCAAGACTAACAATCACCTTCACAAGAAGTCTTTGAAATAATGGTCCCATCGAGCATGCCATAACTGTTTTCAACAAAATTTAAAGCCTAGAGTTGGTTTTTTAATCCTAATTTATTATTTTGGAAACACTAAAATATATTTAGTCTTGTGGGTTGCTTATGATAGAGGTAGACCTCTAGGTTTAAGGGCTAGTTCCTTAGATTGATCCTTGAATGCTTATCACATAAACAAAATATTTTTTTGGATGAAAATGGGGTAGAAATATATGAAAATTAAACTAATATACTTGGGTGATACACTATAAATATCTCCAATATACTACCATAATATTACATTATGAATAATGGCCTACACCACTGGTCTCAAAACCCTGAATATCTCTAACATTAGTATTTAAAATATGGAGGTGATATGCATTGGAATACTCAAGGTGAGTGAAATAGACATCATATTTTAGACACCAATGCTAATTTTACACTTGAATATTATCAAGCATACTAGCTACACTTGATGTGACCTGTTAGAGTGAGAACTACTTGAACCAAACATGAAAGGATAAAGAGAAGGCAAGGATATGTATCAATCACTAAACACTTCACTATACATCAATTCTCACACTTAGAAAATAAAGTCATGAAATAAAAATTATATTTAAAATATTATTTCAAAGGAAAAATATAGTGTCAAAGTAGTAGGGATTCACCATACTAGGTGTGGAATCGATTACAAAAGCCAAAATGGCTTGCTTTTATAGCACATATGAGAGGATAGAAGAGAAGATAAGTTTAAAGGTAAAAAATACAAATTTAAAGGCATGAAAAATAGTTATATTATAAAATAATTAAGTGGATAACAAATTTATATAAGTTTTTCTTGGATAAATGTCCATCTGAGGCATAAAAACTCTCCAAAATTGGCATAGAATCCTCAATGGCCTTCTTGAAAACTACCTTCATGATGATGCATATTTTGACTATTAAAAACCATAATAATAAGACTTGACACATGTGAAATATATTATGGAGGTTGAAAACATGACATAATGCTTATCATATGCATCCCTAACTACTAACCATCTCTATGACACTTGTACTCATCATCTCTATTCATTCAATGGTCTTTTAGGCCTCATTCTTAACATTTATCATTCAATAAAGGTTAAAATTATATACCAAATCCATGGAATAGGTGTTAGGACACCTTTATATGGTATTTTTTTCCTTCCACTCCATTAATAAGACCTTAAAAGGTCCCAAAAATAGACTTCTCATCCTCTCACTACACAGTCACTCCTCATTTCAATTTGTCCAGCACTGCCTAAAATGAATGAGTTATAAAAAGTGTTTCCATGACCATATGTGATGATAAATTAATATGGAGAGTTATTAAAAATACCAATTTACCTCTTGAAATTATTATTATTATTCTTCAAATCTCCTTTATAGCTATAAAAACACATAAAACTTGATAAAAAGCTAGTTTTAGACTTATCCATTTAAGTAGGGTAGAAACCAATTGAATGAGAAGGAGCATGGGAGAGTATTAAAAAATTATATAAAAATTTTCCATCCAAACTATCCCCTTTTAGTACATGTTCATTTGTTTATTCTCCATCAGATCAAAGATAATGTTTAAGGAGTGTTTTTGCATGTTTTGGTTCTTAGAGATAGTTCATAAAACTCAGCCATTAAAAAATCCAAAAAAAATTCACTAATAATAATTTAGTGACATAATTCAACCATTAATATCTCTTTGGTTCATCATTCAATTATTCCAATAGGTCTGAGCATTTGAATTTGGCCTATAGAGCCCAACAGTGCATTTTGGGTACCTTCAAAGTGATTTTACGTAAAAAAAAGTGACCCACTCTATGATTCCCTCTAAAAAATGATTGGTAAAATTCATCTTATACTTTCCATTAATGTTTATCCAATTAATTTTATATTTCACATGGTCATATAAATTAAACTAGACCCTTGTAGGGCTTAGGTCTAGTTCTAGGCCTAACATGCTTGACTGTGCTTGAGTTGTCCATGACCACCCCGAGTACTTATTCTAACTAAAAATATTCTTAAAACTTTTATAATTCTAAAATAAACTATATAAAACACTTCATAGTGTCCTAATACTCCTTATATTACCCTCCCAATCATCATGTGCTCAACCTGTAGTCTTCATTTTGACTGGGAGTGCCCTCTATTTGATAAAAAGTATAGGGTATCTCCTCTATTTTCCTAGTTGAAGTGGATTAATGAGGTGTTATATTATTCCACGAGGAAATTATAAACTAAATATTAGGTTTGGATCATTTTTTTATCATCCAAAGCTTAACAAACTTCAAGATAGACCTATATGACAAGTGACTATGTAGGGATTTAAGAAACCTTAAATTTGTGATTGTATGTTAGTGTTCCTACTATATTTACTTATCTAATCATTATATTAAGGTTTTCCTATAAAATTTAGAGTGGTTTTAACATGATAAAATCATACATAATTATTCTAAACTTCTTAACATGCGCTTTCTACTTGGCTAGGCCTAGTCTGTAGACTTTAGCAGACTGTGTTGATTAGGTCCATTATAGGAGACAATCAAGGAGAGTTCAAAGTCCTATGTAGATGTTCATTAGGAAATAATCACATATTTATTATTTATTTATCATTTTGACACCATTAAATCACTTTCACCTAAATGAATATCTATGTCTACCAAGATTCCAACTTCTTGCTTCTCATCATCAACCCTATAGGTCTCTATTTAGGCTATATATGACAATTTAGGGACTATGAAACTTATAGGTGATGTTTTCTCCTTGAAACAATATTCCATAATATTTAACCCTCATTGATATTAATAAAACCATCCAAAAATAAATGGAGTCAATATTCCTTGAGTTATAAAACCATCAAGTCATTATTGCATTATAGGATCACTTATGCTTAAAAAGTATTGTAGATCACACTAAACGTCTATAGTCAGACTTTTCTTGAGTTGAAAACCTATTTAAAAATTATTTATCATGACCAAACGATCAATTTATTTGTCAAGGCATTTCCCCTATGCTTAGGCTACATGATGAAAACAACTTAGACTACTTAGACCTTAAGATACTTTACGATTAAATGGCATTGAATAAAGACAAAACCATGATTCATAAAAATTAGGGTAATATGTCTCCAAATCTAACTTTACAACTTGTATACATGGTTATCAAGTATAATTTATAGATTTATGGCTTTACCACTACGTTTATGATGTTCTCAATGCTCTTAGACCTCAAAAAATATTTAAACAAGTTCTAACACCTTTATTCAAATCTATCTAGTCCTTTATTGGGGCTACTTATAGGTGATGTTGTAGGAAACCTATATGTGAAGATATGGTATAATATTTTAAGTATTAAATTGGTTCTCAAAACCAATTTATAACCATTGGAATAACATCAAACTTAATGTTTCCATCTTAAAATCCTTCTCACCATCTTGAAGCATCCTTCTTCCATGAACATGACTACTCAGGCCTGGTTCCATCCGACTATCGGTGACTATCACAAGTGAAATTGATTGTATGCAATGTGTTAGGACTTGTATCTTATAAGGAACATTCTTGAGATAAATAATTTCATGAAGGATAGCTGATCACCATTTTATGTGAGTGTGGAAACAACATTCCATCTTTGTTTTGAAGCCACACCAAGAAGGTAAGCTTTATAAAACTAAAAACATTGTTTGTAGAATTTTAATGGAGTATTTTCACTAGAAAAGGATATGGTATAATTAATTATTAACCTCCACACATGAAAACTAGACAAATAATTTGTGAAAAGAAACATTAGTCCTTACATAACACGTATAATAACTAGTTTACAAAAAACTGATCTAAATAGAGAAGAAATTTGAAGGTCAATGGGATGTGTAAGAAAAAAAGAGAAACATACCTTATTAGCAATTTTTCATAGAAAATGTTGTACCAAACTTGTAACTATTACCATATATTTGAATTATATAAGGAGTGTTATGATCCACTAAGGGAACTTGATCCAACTCACCTCCAGTTATACATACCAGACTAAAATAGGTTGACCATTTTTGCATGAAAAGGAGAGAGATAGAATAAATAGGATGGTTTTTCCATTTTAATATTTTCAAGATTGTGAAAACATAGAATTGATTTGAGGGGACCTGAAGGGACATTATTAAAACGTCCACAGGTGCCATAAATACTGAACAAGATGTAAAATTTCCCAAAACCACATGAAACTGCTTGATCTTCTTGTTTTCAATTTACCACTTACATTTTGTAAATTTTAAAATAGTTCCTCTAACATATTATAACATGGGGGATGTTGAACATGCCTTTATAACACTTGTCATCCTATGGAAACCATATTAGTCCCATAAATGATTCAAAATGACCCTATATGACACAAAATGTGACTAAGGACTGAAAAATGAATATGATCAAGGTTAAATACACATTATATGACCTCATGTGGACCATGGCACACATTTGATCCCTTATTAGACCCCTTGTATCAATTTTGACCATATAGGGGGTTGACCAAATTTGACATGTGGTCAAATTAGTAGATAGTACTCACATATAATGTCACTCTAAAAAAAGTGGAGTAAAAGGATAAAATTTCATGGGAAAAACTCCTCCCTAAAAGAGATAAATACTAGTGAAGGTCTAAGAAGCCTCAAAAATAAAATGTCCAAAAAGAGTAGGAACAAAATATGAACATGAAGAGCACCACTAAAGCATGAAGAAGTTGCAAACAACTATTGAAGGATGACTTCTAGAATGCTAAAAGAATAATATCATATGAAATTAGGATTTAGATCAGGATCACGAAGACAAAAAACTACATGAGTGCCCCCAATGACACTACTCAAATAATGATCAGATGGGAAACCAAGGCACAATCTAAAAGTTGAAGATATAGATGGCACATAAAACTACACAAGTGACCCCAATGACACTAATTAGCTAATGCATGGAAAACTAAAAGTAAAAAATATAGGTGTTAATAGTCTCAAGAAATTGATCAATTAAATATGGAAAGTCACCTCCAAAAAGTAGGAATGCAAGAGTTTCTATATGATAAATGTCCCATCTCACCAAAATACATGGGTAACTAGTTGCTATATCCACCTAGTACATAAGAAAAAGAACTAAATACATAGCTCATTCCAAATTAAAACCAAGGAAGCATTATTAATAATAGTATGATACCCCCCATAATGCTGATAAGGGGAGATATGATTGGTCAACTAAAATTGTTTGTCAGAATGTAGTGCATGAAGTACTAACAACTAAAAAGGGGTAGGCTAACACAAGGCACACTCACATGAAGGAAACCAAGTTTGTGATTTCAAATAATAAAGCTCACACAAAAAACCTCCCATGGTGCTTTATAAAGTAGTTCAACTATACTAATGGCTCAATAACCACTAGATGAAAATAAGGAAGACATTGGACTTCATTGGAATAGCTCCAAAGGAGGAGACTATCAACCTATCAAAGAAGCCATAAAGTATCATAAAATATGCTCAATAAATAAGGGAACAAAATCTCTCCATAGAAGAAGGCATGGCACTAAGAAAAGGGCCTTGATGGAGACATAATGCAAACTACAAGTATCTCAAGGTGGCAATGGAAAAACTAGAATAAATCATGTCATGGGATAATGGAAGAGTGTGGCAAATGGAAAAAAAATGCATCATGTATGTAAAAACACACATGAAATTATCAACTACCAAAAATGACAAACTATAAATGCACATGTAAAATACATCAAGCCAAAAATGCATCAAAGTGAGAAACAAGTGCAATAATTAATACAAATAGTGCACGTTCAAAATAGGGATGTTGGTCATAGCCAAAAATGCATCCACATGTGAGTGATTGGTACATGAAGTAAAATTTATAAATTAGTAATGCACATAACACAAGGAACCTCCATAAATATGTCACTTTATAACTTTAGTGATTTATAATAAAAATAAGACTGATGAAATGAGAATGAAAAATAAAACAATTTTGCAAAAAGAGATACAAAAATTGGAATTATCAAATAAAAATTATTGATAAAAACATTTCCTATCATTAATGACATGTTTAATGAACATGAACTTAAAAGTTTAAAAAACTTGACCAAACAAGGGGTAAGGTATCCTTCTAGCCACTTGTTGAAACCATAATAGAACTACTGAGTTCCTCAAGACAACTAAATTCTGAAAATGTGCCCCTATACACCCCTATAAACTCTAAAGAGAAAAATATTTCCACTTTAAGGGGTAGATACATAACTAATTAAAAAAATTAATGAAAAAAAATAAATCTATGCTAATTTAAATTAAAATAAACTTGAATTGTTTTATGGTTCACTTAATAAAATAACTAGCTATTAGGGGAAAAAAATTAGGTTCTCATCTTTATGACTTTACAAATGAGCTTGAGAAGGAGAGGTGTTTCCATGTAAAAAATCTAGGTATGCAAAGAAAGATAAAAAGGACAACATGCCCAGGATAAGGTCATGAAAGGCCATTAAAACCCTCAAGAAGTTATGAAATCTCCAAAGGGTCATTGGACAACATGCTAGTGTAAACCTTGGAAGAGCCTAAGGGGAATTGGATAGTATGTTGGTGCAGGCCATGGAAGAGGCCTCTAATAGAAAAGGAGGGATGCATGGAAAGAAAACCACCAATGCAGGCTAAGCTTAGCTAGTAAGATGATGTGTAAGTGACTAATGATCTAACTAAAAACTCCCAAGACCTTAAAATAAGATCTGATGATCTGCTAGCTATATGGTGAGCCTAATCTCGATAGTCCTACTCTAGTGGCCATAAATTTCAAAACATATAATAACTAAATAGGGAAAGAAATTTTAATGCAATCCATTTGATTCAATTAAATGGCAAGTATAAATTTTAATGCTACCAAATAGACACAGAGATCATACAATAAACAAATAAAAATTTGCCTTTAAATGAGAAGAACCTACACAGTCTCCAATGGTCTAAGATTTCAAGTGTGACTCTTAAAGTGAGTAGAGGTAAATAGGTATCTCCTATGTGGAAGCATTGCCAAATATATTGAAGGTATTAAAGGCCTTTGTATTTTTTAGAGGAAGATATTTCTTTCATGTGGAAACATTTTAGTTAAGCAAATATTATCTTGGATCTAATCAACATACCCACCAAAGATCCATATTTTAAAAACATAGATCATGTATGCAATGGAGACTCGATCCAAGTTGTGGATTCATGAAAATGAGTAGTCCAAGGCTTAGCTCAAAACCTTGAATGAGGACCAATGAATGAGAAAATATGTTCTTGAAAAACCCTTCAGATCAATAGAAAAATAGATCATACAAATGAAATTATTCATTCATTAAATATTTATGGTATGACCTTCGAAAAAAAAAACTACATAAATTAAACCCTACAAAAACAAGATTGCAAGAGCTATAGGGTATAGTTGTATGGAAAATAGGAAGTAATGGATGCTAGGTGACCACTTTGATACCATGAAAGAGTTTGGAAAAATATTCAACCAAGATCTCTCAAATAAACCATTACCATAGTGATGAAGATAACACGTTGCACACAGAATAAATTGTATATTATCCACAAATAGATAATACAATGTTGAGATTCTCTATTACAATAGCCTAGTGAAGAATACTATATATTATTAGGGGAGGTTAACTCATAGAATGACTCATGGTGGAACTGAGGGTAACTCATTGTGGAACTCATATGAGAACTCATAATGGTGCTTAGTTAAACTCCAGGTGGAACTCACCCTCTGAACCACTTACACCTAAGAAAGCTAAATCTATATTTTTAGGAATAATCCATTAAATAAATAAATGGAATAATAAATTTCCTAGAGCAATAAAAGGAGACCAAATACTAACATGAATTTTTAAAAAAATGTCTACACAATGGAATCTACAAATAATATGTGACAAATCTTGATAATGCTGAAATATTAAAAACTATTATTGTGTTTTGAATTACAAGATAAATATAAAGAAATAATAAGAAGGGAAAACTGGACTAAAATGGAAATATATCTTAAAACATTGTATAACTCATATTTTTTATTTTGGAAAAATTTTCTATTGGTCAAACCTGTGAAAAATAATACAAATTAAAACATGTTAATATTATATATTTTAATAAAGCATAATAAAACTAAGTGTTGTTTCTATGACAATTTTGTGCATTACGTCACCAAATTTCATGGAGTAGGAGAGCCTGAAACAAGATAAAAAAAGGTTTATTCCTTACGAAATGTGTCATCAAACTCATGCATTTATTAAGATTTTTGAAAAAATGATAAAGTGAAATGAGTGTCTTGGTAATTTTTATAATGATAAAGGATATCAAATACCAACAAGAAATTCTAAACAAGTTATTTGGTAATCTAATCACATTCTACACAACACAATCAATAAACAACATGTAACATCTTGATAATATTCAAATATTGAAAATTATTGTTGTTCTCTAAATTAGAAGATAAATATAACAAAATAATAAGAAAGGAAAGATAGACTATATCTCTCTTTTTTTTAATTTCTAAACATGTAAAAAATAATACAAATAAAAAAAATGTTAAAAAAGACCAATATTAAAGATTTGAATAAAGCATAATAAAACTATGAAAATTTTACTTATTTGCATGGCAAGCTTGTCCTTATGTCTCCAACTTTAATTGAAAAAGAGTTTGAAAAAAGAGGAAAAGATTAATTCTTTACAACATGTGCTATTAAACACTTTCAATTTCATTTGATATTTTAATTACATTCTACACAATATAATCATGAAGCAATGTTTCACACATCTTGATAGTGTTCAAGGATTAAAAACCATTGTTGCACTGTAAATTACATGATAAAGATAAAGAAATGATAGAAAAAGGAATCATGGACTAAAATTGAATCGATAAATATTTTAAGACATTTTATAAATTATATATGGCTTTATAAAAAATTACTTCATTTTAAACTTATAAAAAAACATTGAAAATTTAAAACATGTTTAAAAAGTATGCCAATATTATAAATTTTAATGAAGATTAATAATAGTTTAAAACCTTCCTTATTGATTTGGAAATATTTCTAGTTATGTAACCAATATGCACTGAATAAGAGATCCAATGAGTAAAAATGATTAATTCCTTGTAAAGTGTGATATTAAACTTTTTTCTCATATTTATTTTGTTATGTTCTTAAAATATTGTTAAAACTATGGAGCACTAGTTTGGGTCAATAACACATCATGATAGCCTTTCCAATCTTACTTTCATATTTAAATGTGTCAAAAAAATATTAATGATATCTAATCTATGAAAATAAATATTTTTAAAATAAATTTGTCATAATAGACAAAGGTACTTACATCATTGTTTCAATTTATTGACTACTCACCTTACATATCAGCACATTTATTACTAGAGATCCAACACATGCCTCTCATCATCGTCAAGCCCTATGAGGTAGATACACAAATATGTGATATGCATAATAATTATGTAAATATTACCACATTTATTCTCTAACATATAATCTGAACCATTGATTAAGTGCATATATATTTATTTTCGAAAAATCCTTAGAACGTTATCTTCTTAATAGGGAATGGTAAAAGATGACCATGGAAAAGAGACTTATGTGAATAATACTATTATTTATGATCACCTTAATTGCAATGATAAAATTGATCTTATATATTATGCATCATATATAAACTATTTATTATGACATGAACTTGATATATGTGAATATAAGTAGCCTTTTGTGCTTGTTAAATACCAAAAAATAAAAATAATAACACTTAATGACCAATGGAAAGAAAATTCATCTTTCCCAAAAAAATTATAGTCTTTAATGTAAGTTTCCAAAGTGTGATTGTATACATTGCATTGATTACCATACATGCTTTCAATAAACATTAACAATTTTTCTAATTTAAACAACTAATTTATGATGCCCAACTTTTAAAAAAGCAATTTTTCTTATATGCATAATTATCAAAGGAAACGTCCATTTCAGTAGGTGCATGCTTATCAACATAATTAATATTCAAAAATTTCAAAACTAAAGACAACTAATAACATTTGAAAAAATGCAAGTTCATCATCAAGGAGATATAGTCTAATATTATACTGGAATGAAGCTTGATTAAGGATTTTAATGTGGGGATATTTATAGATATGTTTTATACTTATGATTTGGTTTGTTGGATATTAGTAATGAAATATATTTTATTCTTTAACATGACATTGGAGATTTAAAAGGTGTTTTATATACTTTTTTCATGTCATTGTGGGTTGGAAACCTCATGCAGTTTGAGACTTAGACGTGAATATACTAGTTTTTGGGTATGGATTCATTATTAGGTCATTTTTTTATGATACTATTTACTACAAAAAAAACTATGTATAGTGTAGATGATTAAATTTGAATTTATATATTAAACTAGTCTTGTACACTTAGAAAATATATCTCAAGGCTTTACCCTTCTATTTCAAATTATTTGTAGCCAACACACTTGCAATCTCCACCTCACTGAGGGTGACTACTTAGTCTAATACTTATTATTCGAACAATCTAGATCACATGTTACCGTATAATGCCTAACATCTTATATATCATTCACTATTAGTTATATATATATATATATATATATATATATCATTCACTATTAGTTTTAAAACCTCTACAACTTTCCTTTATACTAGGAAACATTCAAGGTATGACAATAACATTGATGCTATTGTCATTTATCCCAAAAAAGTGTCCTTATCTTAGAAACATTAAAAAACTTAAATATTTTGATGTGTATGCATCGGCATTAGAATGTGATAAACCCTTTTATAAGGATTATTTCAAAACATCTATTATAAATACAAGTCAAAGCCAATTCATTTGGACATCTATCGATTACAAATCAAGCACTTATTCAAGATCAATAAATAAATTGGAAAAATAATCTATTTTACCCTATTCATTCATATTTGCATATCAATAATAGGATTAGTCATAATACATGTCTATATTGCTCAAATAAAAACCCAGGATCCATATGTGTCAATTTAAAATTTAAATCATTGTATGCATATTAATATATTATATTTTATCCTTATGTACAGACATTAATACATATAGGGGAAGAATAAATAATTTTTAATCCCTTCTTTGAGTATTGGATATGTAGGTAGCTCCCATTGATATATCATTTTTTTATGATAGCCTGACACCATGAGCCCACTAACCCATTTTTGACAAGGTAACCTAACCTAAGATGGATAAAAAGAGTTTGTAATATAAATATCTATATATATCCTATGATTTATATCTATATACATTAGATGAATGGTGATAAATAATCCAAAAATACCCAGTTAGTGTCACCTTGATACAACCGACATTTTGTACATGACATTAGCATCGACATAAATGTCCAAGGATCCGAAAAGAATATTTTTAGAACCTAATGATTAGTTATTGGACATCAGACAACATGTTTCGACACCTTCAAATATTAGATATATTTTTGCATCATTGAATAAGGTAAATATCATTTCATATTCATGAATACACAATATAAATATTATTTGTATTTTACTTTCCATGTTTAGTATTTCTCATAATTCAACACTAAAATTGAATAACATGAAGTTAATTATTTAATTAGCCTACTTCTGAGAAATATTTTACTTCATTCTTGAATATCTTAACCCTTAATTTTTAAAAAAGGGTTAAACATTTTTTGAACCCATACTCTAAGCTCAAACTCACCAAAATCATAGTTTACCCTAAGTTCCCTTTGTTTTTGTCACTAAAATTTAGTTTTTTGTATTATTTTTTATAGATGTGATTTTATTTTCTATGGGCATAATATAAGTAATTTTATTTTCATTTGTTCCCTACTTGTTGTGATTCTCATTTTGGGTGTGTGAAGATTTACATTTGTCCAAATGAGTCCCCATAAGCAAGAGCCTAAAAATCTTCATCCTTTAGATGCCATATTCAACTTGATTGTAGATTAATCCACTACTTATGGGGACTCAATAGCTAATAATAAATCTCAAAAATAACTTGATTTTTGTTTCTCTTATAGTTATGATATTTAATGGTACAAATTATAAAGTTGAGGTTAATCAAATTGATGATTAATATATAGAAACTGTTACCATAGCTAATAAGAAATGTGGGAGAAATCACAATGTTTATTCTAATTATGATTATGAATGAAAAAATGAAATAGCTAAGGCTATTCAATGAATGATGATTACATAGAGAATATTATCACCATATATGATTATGATTATGATTATGATTATGATACCTTTTTATACATATTTATAAAATGTGTGTGAGGAGCCTAGTTCTCCTATGTCTTCCATAAAACTTAATCTACAATATTTTTTGTGCACAAAGGAAATTAATTTCTATTTAAAAATTTATACTACATTATATAAAATTTGATCTTAAAAATTAGACATGATTACAAATAAAATAATGTATCTTATATAAATGTCAAATTATCACGCTTAAAAACTTCTTTGTTGTGTCTATATTAATTTATGAATGATTGATTCCTTTATAAAATTACACATATGTTGAATTTATTTCATATTTGGCAAATGATGATCACATCAACCAAACTAATTAATCCATTAAGTTTATATAACATGCAAAAAATTAAGATATTTCTACATCTAAAACTTTTAACAATACAAATATGTGCGAATCTTCTTCCCCTCTCTTTCTAGAATGGAACTATGAAAATGATCACACTAATCATATTAGTACAAAAGATGTATAATAAAGTGAATAAAGTGATTATGATAGTTGTGAATGGAATGATAATGATTACAACATTCATAGTGATGATGAAGAATATGATTATTATCTTAGAGTAGGTTATTTATCTAAACTCATGTTTCTTAGTCAATTTATGTATTTTAAGCAATATTAGTTTTTCCCAACAACTAAGGTGTGGATATTAATTGTTTTCTATGTTTTACGTATAGTAGGTTTCTATCCCTAGGTTATATCTTATCTTGTTCTTATGGGTATGACTTATCTTCCTTGAATATATAAGAAAGGAAATTTCATTCTATTTGCATGAAGTTCTGGAGATATAATATGATATTGTTTTCCATTTATACATATCATTTTTCATGTCTATGTTGCCAAATTCACCTTGTGATGTTTTTTTGTTGTTAATACTTGGGATAAATGTCGAATGGAATCTTTGTTTTTCATTCCTTTAATGCTAATTAAAGTAGTAGGTGTTAGAACCATGCATTTGGGATTTCATTGAGGTTTTTATTAAAAAAAATTAAATCCATAATTTTTATTACTTTTTTTGCAAATATTACAAAGTTTTTTTCTCAAAAAATTATGACTATATTTCAGTTCAATTTGGTCCCCACACAAGTGTCTAATTGGGAAATTTCATTCACTGATGGAAATAGGACTTTACGAGGCTTCCATAAAGTGGTCATAATAAGGATTATAAGTAGTATACAAGGAGATATGAGGCTCAAAATTTGATGATGCAAATATATTTTTGTATGAAAATGTTTATGCATGATCAAGGAAAAAATTAGATCTTATATTCAAAGTGAAAAATCAACTTGGAAGATTGATCTATGTGGAAAATCACCTTAAAAAATGTATTGTTCTTTTATTTGCTACAAATTTTATTCAAGCTCACTTTTTCCAGATATAGAAAAAAATCAATTTTCTCCACATTTTAATATTTTTTGATGCAATGTTTTTGACCAATTTATGATAGGAAAACAAATAAAAACTAGATATTTTTAATGGTAACTTGAAGTTAAGTGCTATTTTTTTAAAAGTTTTTTTTATGCCCAATCTATTGGTGTCATTTTTTTCTATAAAAATACACTAAAATCTAAATTGCCAAAATTTTCAGGACTCAATACCAAGTCTTTTATTTATTTATTTTTTTTTTTGGGGGGGGGGGGGGGGGTGGTCTTCTTTATGTTCATTTGTGCACCCTTTTTGCATTATTTTACTCTTTGGTGAGGTTTTACAATGGCTTATTATTATACATTAGATCAGTCTTAGCCTTCAAGAACACATTATTACCATACATGGAGATCAAGAATTGAAATTATTATTAAATGCAAAGGATTATGGGCCTTAATAACTGAAGCACAACTAATTTTCAATAGAAAATATTATAAATTTGGTACCAATGCAAATTTAATGAGTGTATATGCTTGATAGGAAATTGTGTAAGTGATAGTATTTTATTTCATTTAGAAGGATGTTACTCTCCTTTCAAAATATGGGTGAAATTGAAGGGTTAATTGGATATGGTAGATCACATGAAATCCATGCAGCTTGAAAAAAAGATCACTTCACTCAATCTTGAAGAATTTCCATCCATTGTAGACTAATTTAATAAGTTCAAGCACTTGTTAACATAAATGAAGGGTATTGGAAGAGATAAGAAAGATGAAAAATTTGTTTATCTAATTCTTTACAAATTAAGAAGTCCATTCCAAATATTTTCTTCTAACTTTTTCTGTAGCATGGGGGAGGATGCAAAAAGTTCAGGGATAAAAAATGTGATACAATGAAAAACACATAACTTTTTCTATAAAGTGCATACGCCCTTTTGTAAATGGCATGCACCCTTTTTTTAAAATCCAATGCAAATATAATAAGGTTTAGTCCTGAGCCTAAATAGAATACACCCTTTGCAATCCACAAGGTATATGTCTTTTGACCTATATTTTTTTGGTTGTATTTTTGTTTGTGTGTGAAATTTAAGCTATATTTTTTTATTTTTTCTTATTTGTGTGTGCAAGGATATATTTATTAAAACATTTAATTTTATATTACATTATTATATTCCTATACTTCAAATTTATTTTACTAAATATAACAAATTAAGGCCACTTTGCATATTTGAAATTGATTACCGAGCTATAAGAGTTATCATTTAGAGGTTAGTTTTTAAAAATCCATTTTGGTAAATACTTATTTTTTATAATTTTAGGATTGGAATATATAATGATAAAAAATATAATAATTTTACATATTTAATAGATCTATACCATTGAGGATCACATGCCTACTTTACCTACTTGAGAATTCCCTGCCTACTTTAGCTAATTTAGTATGGTGTACCTAATTAAATAATTGATCTATATATTGATCTCTATGAGCATACCCTCCATAAATACATAACCCATATCTTGATCTTTATTATTCCCTACCAATTTCAAATTAAGTGCTCCACTTACTCAATCCGGTCTACTTCAAGGTCTTCTAGAAACTTGCTTAGAACTAGGTCTCTTCCTAATTATAAAATATTTATTGCTCCATCATAAAATGTTTTTTGAGTATTTATATTTAAATATTAGTCACATTATTATTTTTTATTGTGTATTGACTTCTTAGCCTCTGTATTTATATCAAAAGACACTTTTAATGATTTAAAACAAGGTAATTAGTCTGAAGATAGTAATCTACCTTCAAGTAAAACCCTTATTTAAATCCTAAAGTAATTAATTACACATACCCACTTATTTTAACAATACTAATAGAGTTTCACCAATGTTTTGACTCAACATTATTATTTAATGAAGATTTTTAACTAAAAACTTAGATGACTACTCTACCCTTTATAGGCCTATCAGGCCAAATTCTACCTCTTAAGGACTTGATACAAATATATCTACACCTACCTTGATTTATGAAATCATTCAATTAAAAAACTAAATGAAAACATCAATATAATGATAAAATACTCATACGTATCTTTACACAAGCTCAAAATATCAATTAGATCACCAAAATACCCAGAAAGTTGACTCAGTCATAAGAACTGTTACATTACTATGTATGGGCCTATTTGGTATTTAAAACATGTTATTAATATAAAATAATCAAATTATTATTATATATATTTATTAACATGTTTGGAGACTATCTCTAAGGATGATAAACCAATTTCTTTTATTTGTTTCTTAAGAATTGGACTTAATTGGCAACTTTGCTCTTCAGGTTTGGATGGCTTAATATGCCTAATTGCAAGGAAATTCACTTGGATTAACTACCAAATTATTTTAATAAATTTAAATAATTATTCTATAGTTTTAAAAAAATAACACTAGACCTTCATAATAGGTGTAGACTCGATCAATAAAGTAAAACACTTGAACTTTCTCTTGAGTGAGATTTCTTGTGACTATATGCACACATATCAAAACATGGTCCTATGCATTTGTAATCACAAGGTGATTTTGAGCATTATACCTATTGTAATACCTTATAAATATTACCTATAAATTTACTTATGACTTTTAATATATTCTAGTAGTTCAAATGTAGGTTGTGCTTCTTTTTGTATAGAAAAACCTATTTCAAGCTTTCACTGTGCACATAGAACCTGATAGCTTCAAATTGATTGTTCATATATCTTAATGAATATTTTGTAGATATAATACTTATAATATAGTATTTAATAAGTCCCTAAACACATAAAATATTCTAAACAAACTCATTAATTTTTTTATGATGACTGTAGATATAAAAAAATATGTTTTAGAAGATTTCAATGACATGAACTTTGGATCAAGTAATAAGTCCCCTAAAATGAAGTTATATTTAATTAACACATGAAATAAATTTATTAATAAAATAAATAAGTAAAAACACACATTTTTTCACAATAAAATGATTATTTTTACTATGTACATCCCTATTCTATCTTGGCATACTATCAACTCTAATTGCAATCATGATGTTATTCACTTTTTAAACTTGTTTTGACACCTAATCATAAAACCCTAAGAAATAAACCCTAAAAAATTAAAATTGAATCTTAAAACACAAAACCATAACCATAAAACCTCAAACTCAAAAACCATAAACCATATATCTTAAAACCATAAACCCTAAACCTTAAAATCCAAATCCCAAAAGCAAAATAACCAAACCCAAAAACTAAAATATAAACCTTGAACCCTAAACCCTAAATCCTAAAACTTCAAACTTAAATCGAAAATAATAATACCTAATCCTTAATCTACTAAACCCTAAACACTTAAACTTGACATAAAACCTAAAATACTAAATCACAAGATGTAAACCCTAATTCTTGAATAAAAAACATTGAATTAAAAACCTATGACCTATAACCCTAACCCTAATTTACAAACCCTAAACTACTAACCTTAAACCCAAAATCCTAACAAATAATCCCTAAACCTCTAACACTTAACCCTAAATGATAAAACAAATGCATTAAACTCTAAATCCTAAATCTTAATATCCAAATCTAAACCCTAAATCCTTACACTTAATCCTTGAACTCTTAAACCCAAGCCCAAAACCATAAACAATAAGTCATAAACCCTAAACATTAACTCATAAACCTAAAGTTATAAACCCAAACCCAAATCCCAAAACCCAAAGCCTTAAACATGAAACATGAAACCTAAATCCCTAAACCCTTAACCTTAAACCTTAAACCACAAACCCTAAACTATAATGTGTAAACCATAAACATTAAACCCCAATTATTAAACCCTAAGCCATAATCCCCAAAAATTAAATACCAAACCCAAGATACTAAACAATAAGTTTCAAACCCCAAACCCTCAACCATAACCAGCAAGACCAAAATCCTAAACCTTATACCCTAAACCCTAAATCTTAAATGTGAAACCAAAAACTAGAAACCCTAACCCCAAACACCAAACCCTCAACCATAAAATCTTGACCCTTGACCTTAAGCTAAAAACCATAAATCCCAAACCTTTAAGCATAAAATATAAATTATAATCTCTAAATTGTAATACCTAGCCATAACACTAAAATTTTAACCCTAAATTCTAATCCATATAAACTAAACCCTAA
>JARHVA010007723.1:287500-360000 GCA_037957365.1 Torreya grandis | reverse complement strand
AATTTCAAGGTTGATAAATCATGTTTTAGAACATATTTTGCATGTTTTAAAATGAATAAATAAAATTATTTTTGTGCTTAAATAAAATTTAAGATGATTAAATAAGTGTTTCTAGAATTAGTTTTAAAATTTACAACTAAGACCAAGGGGTCAAATGAACACCACCTCATTTTCCATTTGGGCTTAAAAATGAACTCACCTTTCCACATTTTTTTTCTATTTACTTAGTTTTTTATGTTAGATTTTGTTTGGAAAAAAGAGGGATGCCAAATGTATGCTCTTCCATTTTTCCCCTTTAGGGAACCCTTGGAATCAAAACTACCATTCCTATTGGAAAAAGCCTAGTCCAAGGCTTAGAGAGAATGCCTTCTAAAGCACTCCCCAAAAACTTGTTAAAGTTTGGATGATCTTGAAAATGACCCTAAAGTATTTTTATTTTATGATTTATTTATTTTTATTCAAATTTTTCTTGTGAGGGGGAAATTATTACCTCTTGCGAGTTCTTTAGGGAAGCTTTGACCTAGGGTTTCATCTCCTTGCATTGACTTCACTTACTCCTTCTGAGTTGCATATGTGACATATTTGCATTTAGACATCACACTACACTAAGCTAATAGTAAGATGTAGTGGTTGTAAAAAGGACTAAAGATTTTTATAACTAGATAATGCTACAGTCACCTAATTTTTATGCTTATCTTTTACATTATTTGACATGAAAATCATTGTGTAAGTGATTCCCTTAGAACGATAAAAAATTTGCTAGTTTAGTAGACCCCGCTTTGCCATACCTTGTCATTTTAGACTTAAGATGTTTTTTTTTTTGTCATTAGCTTACATGGTCTTGATTTGTGTCTAAAACTACTTGTTAACTCAATGAACTTAACCAAAACACATTGTCCTCAATTTTCTTGAGCAAGGGAGGCATAAAGTTGTCCTGTTGGAAAATTCATCTTTTCCTTATTCAAATTGTTATCAAAAGCTTTGTGTCATGTCATCCACCTTGGCCTAGTCATGCTACCCAATTGAGTCTAGATATTTTACTCAATTTTTTTAAATACTTTTTTTATAATCCACATTCAAAATTGAACCTTTCTGAGTTTTGAGGGTTGGTGTGTCAAAGTGGGTTCACCATTTACACACTAAGCTTGTTCTAACTTGGGTCTAATTTTCCATTTTTTTAAAGGTCATTTATTGGACTCAAAATCACATTATCATCTTGGTGGACTCAAGTCATCTTACGTATCGCTTATGCTTTAAGTCCTAGAACATATGTTATCCTACTAGAACCATGTTGCGATGTTGTGCTTCCTATTAGGTCCTAGCTTCATACTTAGTGATTCACGTATGTTTTTACATCTTTAGTTGATTAGTCTATTTTGTATTCTTTGTAATTTAGAGAGATTTCCTCTAAACTTTTAGGGTGAACTTGTCAAATTTGAAACTATCTTTTATAGTATGGGTGTATCACAAAGATCTAGGCTTTGGTGTACTAGTTTTCACCTTGGATCTTTGAGTTACCTTACCCTCTTTTGATATATAAGATTTAAAATTTACCAAAGGTTGAGTAAACTTGTGAACCAAATATTCTAAATTGTGTGTGGTTTTAAACCACCCTCCATTATAGTCTCATTGGTACCTTAGTTATTTGTTTAAAAGAGAGCCAAAGCATACATTGTTTGGTTGTCAAGTATTGGTCCAAAGTTAGTCAAAATCACAAAATAACTCTTTTAGACATGACTTGAAAGTTCATTAATAGTGGGGCCTCTTATGGCCTTAGTGATGAAGATGAGCAATTTTATTATGGTCAAGATAATTCCATTATTTTTGATGATATCCCCACAATAGTAGGATCTGAAGATGATTAAAATGAATATCAACTGCAAGAAGAACAAAGTGAATCCCTTCTTAGATTGATAGAATCAGGTGCTAGACTACCTTCTAACTTTCCTACAGAACAATTGCATACCTTAGTTAGATAAGGAGAATAATGATGTCAAGAGAAAGCTTTTGCATGAATAGACATACCTTCTTCCTCTAACAAAGGAAAATATATACAAATAGAGTCAAAACCCATAAATCTAGATATTCTAGCTAAGATCAAGATAATAAGTCAATGATATGTAGATCAAGTTGTCACAGACTTAACTAACTCCCTAGTTGCCACTTCAATTCACAATGATGCTTTGAAAGAATAAGGAAATGTGGTTGAAATTATGCAATAAATATTGGATGAAGACATTACCATAGTGGATCAAGGTAATCTAAATGAATAGTTAAAGTCATAAGAGACCTTACAAAGTTTTCTATTTGACATGAAACATACATTCTTCAATAATCAAGAACCTCTTGTTATTTTACAAATTCAAAAACCCAAACATTCAGTTCAAATTGAAGAAATCCCTCAAGACAATTTGGCTAGTTCTTTTCAACCAACACAAAAATTGGTAAATAAACATAGAAATTTCCAAAATAAAAAAGTGAAAAATAGCCAAATTTAGGCAATGTTTTATAATCCAAGAATCAATGGCCTATATTCTCAACTCAAGGAGAAAATAAGAACCAAGTCATGGATTGAAAGGTATACACTCCCTATAGGTCCACATAAAACTAGGGGCACATTCCACCCCAACAACATTTTATTCAATGCACAAATATTCTAAACATGCAAGAGTTAATTATATGAAGGAAATTGATCAAAGATTGGAAATGAATAATAGAGTCAAAAATTACAAATTCAATGAGATATGCCCATATCCATTTGATTTATCTATTCTTCAAAACCACTTTTCACCTCATTTTGAGGCACTCAAATTTGAAAAGTACAAAGGAGAAGGAGATCCATGTGATCACATACAAGCATTCTTCATCTTATGTCAAGAGGTTGCTTATAGTATCAATACTTACTATGACTATTTTTGTGAAGTTTAGCAAGACAAGCTCTTAATTGACTACTTAAACTACCCAAGGGATCAGTTGTAGATTGTAATGACTTATCCAAAAAGTTTGTTAAGCATTTCTCATATAACATATGAACATGAATTAACCATTGTTAACTTATGAAAAGCCAAGCATCATGATGGTGAAAGTTTCACCACATATTTGCAAAGGTGAAGAACATTGGTAGGCCACTTTCAACATAACATACTAGACAAATAGTTGGATGATATCTTTGCATAGAATTTGCATCCTGAAGTTGTGAATAATCTATAGTTACCTTGTGCTAACTCATTTGAATAAATTATTGACAAAGGGGTGCATATTGATAAGGATCTTATTGTTAAAGGCCTTGTTAAAATTTTTGCACAAAGTCAAGTGTCTAATCAGACTAAATCATTGATTCAAATAGTCGTACAAGATAAGCCTAAAGCTTTAATAAAAATAAGAATATGGTTGGAAATGGGGTGAATAAAATAAGATATGTACAAATGGTATAGGCTATGCCTCCTCTAAATGTACAATTAACTCCCTCAAATACACTACCTACTTTGCAGAGACAACCTCCATGAAGCAATTTCATAACAATTTTAGAGTATTTATCAAGTTAAGAGAATCAGTTGAAATAGTGTTACAAAAGCTCATTGCATCTAATTTAATTGTATGGCTAGTATCAAGGCCATTTCCTCAAGATTAGCCAAAACATAGATTGGGACAAAGATAATGAATGGTCTAACTTTCATCATGTTACGAGTCATTGTGCATATCATTGTGTTCAATTATGACATATTATTGAGGACTTTATTTAAAGTGGTGAAATAGAAATTAAGTTCATCCCTGATTGGGATATGGGAATATACAAAGACCCCTCTCCTTAACATAATCCACCACCACTAAGAAATAATCAACATGATCACAATCAAAGATAAAGGTAGAATCAGAACCAATAACAAGGTCTGAATCGTAATGAGCATAATTGAGATCATAATGCCCGTACTAACAATGTGGCTTATAACAATGTACCTTATGACTATAATAATATTTTGGGATGCATTTATATATCCCACCTTCCACTGTTGCTATGAAACCATGTGTCTAATCTCATGTTCTTCAAAACATAGGACCCATCATTATAGGGTGAATACCCTCTCCTCATAGTAATACTGTGTCAAGTTCTCATAATCATGTTGCGACTCCATTTACATGGATTACTAATTATAAACATCACCTTTATTCTAATTATAAAGGCTCCTCATTGACCCAAAATTATAGCAATACAGTTAGTCACCTATGAGTCACCATCTAAGGCCCTTTGCCCTATTCTAATTATAATAACTCCTTGCCATCTTTAGGTTTTGTAGTTACAACTATACACCCGTGAGTTATCATTCAGGGCCCTTTACCCAATTTTTAAATAAAACCTAAGAGAACATTATGCCAATGGTTCCAAAGGCAAATATTATCCCAACAAAGACTAAAATAGTTTAATCCACAATTCAAAGGCCTTATAGTCTAATGGATTAATTAGATAAAACCCCTGCACAAATTATTATATTATAACTCTTGTAGACATCTAATGTCCATAAAACCATCTTTAATAAACTTTTACAAAATTTTATTATGCCTAATGATATAAACCTTGATCAATTCTAAAACCTAGTTGGACACTTGTCTTCATTTTATCAAATCACATTTGATCAAAAAGACATGTCCACCCTTGACCCAAACCACAATAACCCACTATACATTAAGATAATCATTACAGATCACAAGATCAAGTGGGTTCTTATAGATAATGGTTCAGGGTTGAACATCATATCTCTTAACTTGGTATGATTATTGGGATACATGGATAAAGACATTCAACCAAAAACTATTACACTCAAGGCTTACAACAACACCAAAAGGGAGTCATCTAGTACAATTTGGTTTCCAATCATGGTTGGGTGTATTTCTCATCACACATTATTCCATATTGTGGATATTAAGATTCCTTATAACAAAATTCTTGGTCGTCCTTAGATCCATGAAGTACAAGTATTTCCATCTACTCTTCACCAATGCCTTAAGTTTCCCCATGATGGGATCAACATTATTATTCCCACTGATCATCAACCATATCAATACTACAAACATCTTGAAGTAGAGTTTCATAATTATAACTATTGCCTAGGTTCTAAATTCATTACAAAGAAGAATAAATCCACCATTTCTCATCCATCTTCATCTAATTATATAGACCCTGGTGATCTAGCCTCCACTTCGGCCAATCCATTCCCTGTAGCTCTTACCAAGTAGGTTGTTATTAAAAATGTAGGTATTTCCACATACCATATGAAGGACGTCCTCCATATGCAAAATTACAAAAATATCCTAAAACATTTGGTAAGCCTAAAACATCCCAGACTCCTAACAGACCTGATCAAATTTGGTAACCAAAGAAGAAACAAAAAAAACCTCTTGTGGTTTTTGTACCTACAATTGAACCAAAGAAAGATCAAGAGGCTTTTACTGAGGGAGACTGGTTATGTTTTTAAGGTCTTGCTAATTATTTTTAGAATCCAAAGTATCCTATCCCTAATAGGATAATGTATCATCTTGACTATTCAAATAAAGGCCTTGGCCCATAGGCATAAGGAATTTTAGAACCCTTATTAGTTAGAGTTGTTAATTGGAATCATGGTCTCATATTTAAACCACTAAAGGATGACCTTATGACATTTGATAGTGACTCTTATGAAGTGATTAGTAATGAGACTCTTAATAGTGAAACAATATCCCATTATAGCCTTGTCGATGAACTTGTTGACTTAGATTTATTTTATTCAAATTCCATATTGACCATAACACCTATTAGAGATTCCCATCCTAAAGAAAAAACCCATCCTAGTGGTGCTTCCCTCCCTAAAGTAGGACATTATATATTTACCATTGGTACTTCTCATCCTAAAGTAAACCTCACTATAACCTATGCTTTTTCCATCCTAAACTCATAGATTGGGATTATCAAAATTTGGTCATATGCCTCAATGAGTTTCAAAATGAAGAATAAATTGAAAAATACATGGGCCTATGAGATGCTTTCCACATTGGTGATCGTAAGCAGGGTTTTGATTTTTCATTGGATCCTTCTACCTACTTTGGAGAGTAGGCAATCTTTATTAGTCATAATAAAGAAAAAACATTGAGATCTTTAGGGGAAAACCTCTTTGATGCACTTGTTGATTAGGGAAAAAGTAAAGAAAAAGACAAGCCTTTGAATAAAAACTTGTTTTAGGCACTCCTAGGAAATAAAATTTTCTCATCCCCTTAGGATGTCAAAAGTCCATCTAGCCCAAGTTCCATAGGTAGTACAAGCATCTCTTTTGAACAACAACAAATATTTGAGCATCTTAATCTTGAGTTTTTAGAGGTTTTTACCAATTGGCCTTTACCTTAAAAGGCAAATTTTGATTCTTCATATTATCTAGATCTTTAGGAGTAATAACAAGAAGATATAATAGAGGAAAATGATCATGACCATACATTTCATACAATTCTAGAGGATGGATCCACACTCCTTATGGAAAACACAACAAAAGTGAATTTGGGAAACCATGGGGATCCCAAAATTGTTTATCTTGGAGCTTCCCTTATTGAAGTAGAATGCCAACATATTATATCCATTCTTAAGGATTATATAGACATCTTTGCATGGGAATAATCTAACATGTCAGGCTTGGACCTAGATTTAGTTGTGCATCATCTTGTTTTTCACCCTAATACTAAACCAGTCAAGAAAAAATTAAGAAAGATGTATCCATACATCACCCTTTTGGTTAAGCCTGAGATGTAAAAGTTTTTAGGAGTGAATTTTATCAGACCACTGGACTACTTTGAATGGGTTTCCAACATATTACCAGTGAGTAAAAAGACCCTAGGATACATATTTGTACTAATTTTTGTGATATCAACAAATCATGCTCCAAAGATGATTTTTATCTACCCAACATTGACATGATCATCAACTCAACTATTGGGTATGAAATTTTATCCTTAATGGATGGATTTTATGATTAAATCAGATCAAGATAGCCCCTAAAGATTAGCATAACACCATGTTCACCATTCTATGGGGAACATTCTACTACCAAGTCATGTCATTTGGTTTGAAGAATGCTGAAGCCACATATCAGTGTGTAATGATTGTCATTTTCCATGACATGATGCATGACATTATTGAGGACTTGTTGATGATATACTAGTAAAATCAAGAACAAGATTTGGACATCTTGACATTCTAAAAAGAATATTTGAGAGGATTCATGAATATAAAATCCACTTGAATCCTAAGAAACGTGTCTTTGGAGTCACATCAAGAAAATTGATAGGGTTCATTATATCACAATGAGGGATTGAATTAGGCCTTGTAAAGGTCAACACTATTATGTAAATTCCTCCACCAAAAAATCTTAAATATCTGTGAGGTCTACAAGGAAAGATCCAGTCTATACATAGGTTCATTTCTTAATTGGAAAATAAGTGCCACCCATTTACCCATCTCTTAAAGAAAGGGGTAACATTTCAGTGGGATGAAGATTATTAGATAGCATTTATAAAGCTTAAAACATACTTGGCCAATCCACTAGTCTTACAACCTCCAACACAAGGAAAGCCACTACTTCTTTATATATCAGCCACAAAACATGCACTGGGGGTACTTTTGGCTCAGCATGATGATCATGGTAAAGAACACGTTATTTATTATTTAAGCTACACATTGGTAGCCTATGAACATAATTATATGCCTATTGAGAATGCATGTTTAGCTATGTTATTCACCACTGAGAAATTATGGCATTATATTATAAATTACAAAACTATTATTATCACTAAGGTAGATCCTCTCAAGTTCCTCTTATCTAAATAAACTCTTCAAGGACACATGGGTAAATGGATTATAATCCTCAGTGAGTTTGATATTGAGTAACAAAATCAAAAGGCAATCAAAGGACAAGTTATTGTTGACCAACTTGTAGAATCTCCTATTAAGGCCACTCAACCTCTCAACTTTGACTTTCAAAATGATTTTATCATGACAAGCATCACAAGACCCTGAATAGTGGATTCTCTATTTTTATGGATCCTTGCCATCCTGAGGGTCTAGATACATCATATTGTTGATCATGCCATAGGGGGATCTGATCACCAAAGCATTCCATATACAATTTCATTATATAAATAATATGGTTGAATATGAGGCATTGGTTGCAAGGTTCCATGTTACTATATAGTGGGATATTCAAAGCTTAAAGGTCTATAGAGATTCAAAACCAATCATAAATAAAAAAACTAAACAATATAAAACAAAGGATGATAAACTTGTTTCTTACAAGAAAATTATTGATAACCTCAAAATATATTTTAAATCTCTATAGTTTGAGCAAGTTATACAAGTCAACAACATATCTATTTATATCATAGCAACAATTGGTTCCATGATTCAAATGCATGACAGTATTAAAGAGTATTAGTTCCTAATAGAAAATATTCTTTAGCTGGCACATATTCTATTAGATTTATAGAGGATATGCATCGTTGTTTATCCTAATCCCTCACTTGAGCTACCATGGTACCAAGATTTTTATAACTATTTCCATAGCCATGTATTTTTTGCTGACCTTTCCAACAACCAATAAAAACTACTCTTTCATTGCTTAACACATTATATCCTCCTTAGAAACATGCTTTATCATAAAGGATATGATGGAATTCTTCTTTTTTATTTATATTTGGGAGAATCTAAGTTAGCACTAAAGGAGGTCCATGAAGGAATGTGTGCGGCCCATACCAATAATGTAGTCCTAGCAAATAAACTCCTTAAAATAGGCTATTATTGGCCCAAAATGGAGATAGATACTTGTAATTATGTAAATAAGTGTGTTCCTTGTTAGAAACATGGTAGCTTGATACATGCACCTTCCTTACCATTTCATCCAATCACAATACCATGGCCATTCTCAAAATGAGGTCTTGATATCATTGGGAAAATTAACTTGACATCTTCAGATGGCCATAAGCACATTTTGAATACAACTAATTGCTTTACCAAGTGGATTGAGGCCATTCCTCTCACTAATGTTGCCAATAAATAAATAGATAAATTCATTCATTACCATATCATCTATTGATATAGCATCCTAGCTTGTATTATATTTGATAATGGTGGATCCTTTGTGAACCAAGATATGAAATCTCTGTGTAAAATTCAAGATCAAGCTCAAGAAATCCACTCCATATAACCCAAAAGGTAATGGAGAAGTTGAGGCATCAAATAAAACCATTCTATCCATCTTAGAGAAGATTGTCAATGATGTTAGCCATAATTGGCACTTGCAACTCTTTCCTACCCTTTGGGCTTATAAAACTAATCATCGCACCCCAATTGGAGCTAGTCCGTGCTCCCTTATTTTTGGCATTGAAGCTATTATTCTAGTCAATATTGAGTTCCAATCATTAATAATATCAATCGAGAACATTGAATATGATAAAGATGATAGAGCCTCACTATTGCAAGAACTAGAACATTTTGATGGTAAGCATTTGGCTGCCATAGAAAAATTGTAGGCTTATTAGAATAGATTGTAGAGGAGATACAACAAACACATTATCCTTTGAGAGTTTGAGATTGGTGACTTAGTTTTAAAGGAGAACTAGAAGAACATAAATTTTGAACCCAAAAATAAAGTTAAGTTTTGGCCTAATTGGTTAGGATGATATATTGTCACAACAAACTTTGGATCAGGAGCATATCGACTAGATAAACCTAATGGTGAAGAACTTTTGGAGCCCATGAACATCATAAACCTTAAGAGGTTCTACGCATGAATAGATTTGAACCATTATCTATAAGAACCCTAAATTTTGGGCAACTTATGTTGACATAATTTCATCCCACCCTTTTATCTTACCTTAAATGCATTTTATACTATCTTGGTCCACTTTTCATGATTCTAGACAGTAAAGGCTTTCAATCCTTGGCACTCTAAACACATTATTCATCCAATTCTAGATTGCTCTCTTCAAGAATCATATTATTTTTTATGTCTAAGGTATGTTATAATCTTGAACAC
The DNA here is from genome assembly GCA_037957365.1 of Torreya grandis. NCBI lineage: Eukaryota > Viridiplantae > Streptophyta > Pinopsida > Cupressales > Taxaceae > Torreya > Torreya grandis. The sequence goes on along the minus strand of JARHVA010007723.1, from coordinate 349,954 downwards.
TTTTTATCCCTTGACCAATTATGATCTTGATTATGTCTCATGAACATTATGAACATCCTCAATAGTAGTTCTACAAAGCAATTTAGCTAGGATAGTATTGTACAACTTTAGACAAGTGAATAGAAACATCTTCTCAATTCTAGACCATTACTACACTATTATAGATAGGTGAATGTAGATACTTCATTTTTAATTTAGGTTACACATTATTCTATATCACATTTGCTACTCTTTATTGTTTTATCAATATCCTTGCTCTCACTGATTTGTGAGTATGGGCCATTGCAGATGGCCTATCTATCTTATTATAACCTCTACTCTTAGGATGTGCATCTCCTCAACTAGATGGTCCCACCTTCTACATATTTTATCTAAAAGACACAAAAAACATTGAAAATACTTTGAAAATACAAAAAAACATCAGAACATGATCCATAAAATAATAAAAACATTGTCTCATGCTTATATACATTTATTCATTCCCATTCCACCATGTTACACTCTTACCATTTTTCAAGCACAAAAACACCAGTTCATTTCATCCTGTCCCATACACTTACCATTTTTTAAGGTCATTCTTTTTCATCTCATCAACTTCTTCTTTATCAGACCATTCTCATTTATTTGTCATATATTCTATTTCTTCTATAACATTAATCAAGCTAGTCTGATAATTATTTTTCTTCTATCCCATTTCTTTGGAGAACTAAATTTGACCTAAAGTTCATGTTGGAACATGCATCTATGGAACTATGTAGGCAACATCCACTTGTCTTATACATCTAGAGTCAGCTCGGCTAACCCCTTCCTTTTCTTCTCTTCCCCCATTTATTCTGTCATTATTCCTCTTTAATTAGGTAATAATTGTTGTGTCATTATTCTTTGTTATGATCTAGTGGAAAGTAACACCTCTACCACATATGCATGAAAATTTGTCTTTAAGCCACACTAACTTGGTTTTTGTTTGTGTGTGTTTATTTGATTTTTCTTAGTGTCTATTTAAGTTTTCTTGGTGTTTTGTTGTGCTTTAACACCTCTCCTTTTATTTCTTCTCCTTTTATCCTTTTATTACTTCTTGTCTCATCTTGGTCTTATGTTTCCTTGATTGCTTTTACTTGTCTCTTTTGTGTTTTAGAACATCTTGATGATTCACATGGATCTTGATTATTTATATCTTGATCATATGTTATTACATTATTCTTGTACCATTTTATTTATTTGATTGATGTTGGTGTCTTATTTTTCTATTTGATTTTGCTTTTCTCTTTTGTGTTCAAGATTGCCTTGATGGTCCACATGGATCTTGATTATTCATATCTTGGTCTCATGTCATCAAGACGTTCTTGATTTTTATTTTTAAATTTTTTGTTCCTACTTAAGATAATATCTTGATTTCAGTCTAGGTTCATTTATGTTTATCTTTTTCTTTGTCTTTGCTTTTTTGTTTAAATGTAAATCATTGTAACTATGGTTTTGGTCATTGTTTTACCATTATCCTTAGTTATAGGTATTCACATTTGAACTGGATCAATGCAATTGGAATCTTATGTCATTCTAAGTGATTTATACTTATTATTCCTAATTAAATTTTTTATAGCAAGCACTTTGTGCTTAGGTCTCAAAGTCTTAACGTCAATATCAGCTCTGATGAATGATTCTCAAAAACACTTTGCAAAACCTAGGCTCATGATATGGAATTAAAGATTATAGGTAACATGCATTTCAGGGTTCTTTGTCTATGATTAAATGTGAATCTCTTTGCATAAATTGTGAGTCTAATCAATTCTTTGTCATTTTTCATCATTCCTCATTCCATTCTCTACCAAACTTGGGTGAACTACATTGGCCTAAAGTTCATGTTGAACATGATTCCATGGAACTATGTAGGCAATGCTCAATTTCTATTGAGGTCAGATCAATAATATCCATTCTTATTTTCATCTCTCATCACTTTATGCATTCTCATATGCTTGGTTTTATATGGCTTTCTAAGCCATTACACCATCGCATGTGTGTTTATGCCCACTCAATTTAACCTATCTTTTTGGTTATATCCTTAAGCTATTTTTTCTTGCCAATTACCCATGTTAGGGTGTAATATATGAACCACATCTGAGTCAAATCAGATCTATAGGAGAAATATCATTCTTTATTCTTTATCAATGATTAAAATTTGTCTTACTAGGGCAAAACTATTTAATCATGCTCACATTTGCTCTACTAGTACTTATTATTATCTTCTCTTTGGAGACCCTATTCTATTGGTGCTTCCCTTCTGAACTAGAACATTCTCTCTTTTCCTCTAATTCCAAACTCTCCACACTAATGCCCATGATGGTAATATTTTAGTGTGAAACTTGTCTCGAGATTGATCAATGTTGTAAGCGTGTAGCTTGTACTCTCAAATTGGGTACATTTAAAGCGTGTCCCTTACATTTAAGGATTATATCTTTCCCATTCCCCCCATTTATAGGTCATATTATACCTCTAATTATATTTTTATTATTGATGGTAATCACATGTGCAATCATTAGCTCATCTGGATGTGATCTATTCCATGGGTTAATCTCTCACTTTCTCTCAATTTTTGAGAGTCCATCCTTTTATTTCATCCTGGTATGCCCTCTCAAGGGGGCATCATGGGTATATTCCAATTTCTTATTGAAAAATCTTTTATTTTAAAAGATGTTGTTTCACCTGAATGTCTCACTATGCCTTCTCAAATATGGGCAAAATGTAGACATCCAATTCCTAACACCATTTGTGTTGAAATTATCAATCTCACTTGGATTGCACTCAAATGCACATTTTAGGTCAAAATCCATAAAACACCCTAAATAGTTCAAACTTATCACTTACAAGTGCTAGTTTAGGTCAAAGTATCTCTAAAGAGGGTAAAGCATTTTATGTGCAAGCTAACTTTGATCAGATCATTTTGAGTAAAAATGACAAATTTTCCATTTAATTCCCTGGATCACTCTTTTCTTCTAATTCATTGGTACACATCACATACCTTTGTTATTTGGTGTTGGAAACATCCTAAATGGGAATACAACTCCAATGCATCTAACATCACATTCCGGTTCCACTCCAATCAAACTAAATTATGATCTAGTAATATGATTTTCTGACAATTTTGATTAATTGTGGACTAATTTCCAAAGTATTGCACTAAACTTGATTAAACATACTTAAGATAATTAATCCAACCAAAGAATTACACTAAACATGATTAAAGTTACTTAAGATAATTAATCCAATTTAAGAGCTTAAGTAAGAATTCCATAGATCTTTTTGAATATCTCATTATTGGAAATTGATTTTGAATATCTACATCACCTAGTGACATCATCTATGGGGTGGCATCTATCAAGACATATATGCATAAAATATCAAGATTATGGATCACCCATGCCTTGTAAATGCCTCCCATGTCTCTTTAATGCTTATTTATCTTGAAGATATTTATGAGTTTAATTCCACATACTAGGATTATCCATGGCCACACATCTCAATCTTGAGATGGATGGTCATGGTTGATCTTGACCAATCTCAAAAATCTATAAAATGAGAGGCCATTGACATGAATTTTAAGCTTGATTGATATAAAGTTATTATGCAGAATTGTCTCAACAATCCTTTGCTATATACCATTAAAATTACTTAAAATCTTCATTGATAGGCTAGCTTAGTGATTTGGAATCATGAGCCTATGTTTTATGGAGTGTTATTGAGATATTAGAGGAGTTTTCCACCTTTGTTGACAAAGACAAGGATGCTTTATTAAGGGAGAATGTGATTTTGAGCCACATGGGTATGGTGAATCCATTTGGGAAGGTAATATGATGTTTGTTTTCTTTCATTTATTCCTTGATATCTTTTGTAATTGCCATAAGAATAGATAGCCTTAGTTAGTTAGTTCTTTAGGCATTTTTCTTGAATTATGGACTAATGTTTGACTAACTTGCTTTGTAATCCTCTCTACAATTACAAATACTTTTATAACATTTTCACCATTAGTATTTTTTTTTATAAAACTCATACCTAACCAATCTACACATCATTGTCTATGATTTGTAAAGAAACAATATTTTTATAAAGTTAATGTTAGAATGTTGTATTCATACACTTGTAGTTCCTATTTTCCAACTGTCTTGACTTGTAAAATTATTTAAAAATATATAATTTTGTTAAAAAATTAATAAAAAATATCTTGACTGATAGTCTATATTTAATCTATGTTTATATTAAATTTCATACACGAGTTCATTCGTTTAATAAAAAAAGGTGTGTTCATACACATGTAGTATCCTCATCTTTTGAAAAAAAGGGTCAATATATTGTCATAAATGCTTCTGTTTTGCACACTTTTATCACCAAGTATTGAAAAGTTTTATATATATTTATAAATTACATTAAAAATGACACAATTTATATTCTTATGTTGTCAAAATATTTTCTTAAAGTGTCTAACATTATATCAAATTTCACTATTTTAATTTTCAAAAAACAAAGTCATGCTTCATACCCCACCTTTTATCCCCCATTATCCTACATTTTCCCATGGATGCCTTTGGTGCCACATTTAAAATGCTTGATTTAGAGTTGTTTTCTTAAAGACATACTAATGAATAATATAAATTATCTAACCTTCAATCTTCCACCTCTCAAAAAGAATTAGTTGCATATGATCATAAGGGAAACCAAAAAGGAAATTCAAAACCACTCCTCATCCATCTCAAAGTGGCGCTAAACCCAAAGACAATAACTTTAAACCCAAGGAGTCCTATATATCCAAGAATAAGTCTAGTCTTTCATGATCCTTTTGAGGGGGGATTGATAATGTATAAAATAGGAGTTAGAAGGGAATAAAAGCCTTAGAGGATGTAGTTAGAAAACACATGATCCATATCTCGACTACACCTCCTTCTAATGAGCATGGAAAATAACTTAATGTTGATTTTATATCTTAGTCACCTAGTTCAGCTAGTTGGGTTATAGATTGTGGTGATTCTCACCACATGACTTATTATAAGGAGTATTTCATATCTTGATCTGGGCAGCAATTTAGGCAATAATTCAGGTGATAGTTTCACCCCAATTGATGATGAAACTTCTAGGAGCCATAACTTTTACACCGTAGCTCCAATTGACTCACCATTTGAACCATTGGAAAGCTAAGAATGAGGATAATGTTGTGAGATGGTATGGATATTTTCTCAATGAATCTTTACCCCAAAAAACCCAATGTAAGTGTCCCAAATTTCAATTTTAGTATTTTAGTCTAAAAATAGTAAGTTTCTAAAAATAGTAATTCCTCAAATTTTGTATTATTTTAAAGCATGGAAGTCAGACCACTTAATCTCCCTCAAGATTGGTGACCTTCCACATCCTCCACCTGATTTAAAAATAGGTATAAATAAAGATGTAACCTGAAATAGAAAATCAGACATCTCTTCCCAAAGATAAGCATATAGTTGTATTACGATCTTGAGTAATAATACATCTATTCTTAGAGAATTCATTGTTACTTTGCTATTTCTTTGTTCTTAAAATATTTATCAACTAGAACTTTTGAGTTTTGGATCATATCTCTTGGTTTGGTTTCTACTTCAAACATTAAGGTTGGATATTATTACTTTATTTTTGCTAAAGGAAAATATGACATACAAATTTATGGTGGCCACATCAATGATGCACTATATGTTCCTGACATCATTACTACATTTCTTTTTATTTATTAGATTTTTCATTCTAGTTAGGGTAAGATAGTTACTTTTACATTACAAGGGGATGAAATTTGAACCTTTTTGGAGTATTATTAACTTACATTTCATAATATGTTATTGATTTTAGTTCTCGACTATATCACTTTGAAAGTTCTGATAACTCTTATTCTAAGGGCACATGTTTGGTTCCTCATGACAATTCTAAGATTAAGCATTGGCATGAGATATTTAGACATCTGAATGATATATATTTGAAGGATTTTAGCACTCTTGGTATGATTTATGGTCTTCTTAGAGTTTTTTGTCTTTATGAATTTTTCCTTAGCTATGAATTAAAGTAAAAACACCAAGATCCATTTCCTAAGGGTATGTTTGATACATGTTCTTCACCATTTGTTCTTGTGAATTGTGATATAATGGTTATTTGTAATCCTTTAAATAGACCTAGGTATGCACTTAAATTTATTCATTAATTATCAAGGTGTGCTTAGGTTTATTTTATCATGTATAAGAGTAAAGTTTTTTCACACTTCAAAGTCTTTTAGGTTTTGGTCGAGAATAAATCATCTAGTTACATAAAGAATGTTTACACTAATCACGGGGGGAGTACTTAAACAAATGGTTTTTTTAATTTTTTGTCACCTCATAACATTGTTTAGAAACATTATTTTACTTATAATCCATAATAGAATGGCTTCACAAAAAGGAAAAACTAAAATTTAAAGGATATGGATAACTGCATAATGCAATCTCTAGATTTACCTCCTATATATTAGGAATAGGATATTGTTATATCTAACATGTTGGAGAGGATATTGTTATTCTAGTTTTGTATGTTTATGATCTACTTCTTATAGGCAGCCCTTCATCTCTTATTTAGGCTATTAAATAGGCTCTTTAAGTGCAATTTGATATAAGTATTGATATTTTTCATCTTTTCCTTGGTTTACAGATTTCATAGTTAGATTCAAGGATTTATTTGAGTTATCAAAAGTACACCCTTGATCTTGTTTAATAATTTGGCAAGGATGATTGGAAGCCAAGTCCTTATTTTGAGTCTTGAGTAACACTTACTTCCACCTAAACTAATCCTCTTTGTGATCTTAAATTGTATAGTTAGTTGGTTATAAGTCTTATGTACTTGACACATACTCACCTTTATATTTATTTTGTAGTTTGGATTGTATCTCAGTTTGTACATGCTCCTCATGAAAATAATTATCAGTCTACCAAAAATATTTTAAAATATTTATAGGGCACTTACCATTTTGGACTACACCACACTAGAGATTATACTCAGTTGGTTGGATATACTAATTTAGATTTGGAAAATTCTATTGATGATAGGCATTCCACTTATAGATACATATTTTATCTTGTGTCTTTTCCGATTGTTTGGGCTTGCAAGAAGCAATAGGCTATTGCACTTTCATCTATAGAAACATAGTATAAGAAAGTAGTCATAGTGAGTTAGCATGTTCTTTGGCTTCATCATTTATTGATAGATTTTGGATTCATGTAGTATTTTTTAACTATACTTGTTACATCTTGATTCCTTGCTAAGAAAACTATTTGCCTATTTATAGATGATTATATTAGACACATATGATACTAATTTAATTTCTAACTAAGCTAGAGATATATGCTATTATGAGGTATTAGAATATTTTTTAGATACATGATGGTACATGATTGCTTTATTATGAGTTGGTTAATTCATGCATTTACATTTTAAGCATATTAATGTGTTATTTTATGCTATATGGTTATCATGTGATAAGATATAACTACCTACATATTATGAGGTGGATGAAATATAACTCATTCCTCAAAGCATTCCAGAGGGATAACATCATTGTAGACGGTGACGTAGATGGAGATGTTTGAGGTTGACAGACAACTGGTGAGAACCCTGCACACACCACAATATTAACACATGCTAGAATGCATGATAATATGGTTAGCGTAACATGTGTTTGGATACTATTTGCATTTGCATAGTCATTTACACATAGTTTTATAACTTAGTTAATTATGATGTGGAATTAAATTAGTGTGGTTGTGTTTATCTCATGTGCTCATGACTGCTAATATTTTTAAAAACTTAATTTGTGTCAATTTCTATGTAGATTGACTTAATAATTAAATCTAAATGATTTTTTAATGTCTTGTCATTTATTTAAAAAAGAGAAGGTCAAATGCATGGGTAATTTAGTGGGTTAATTATTGTTAAGTCATCATACAAGTAATCATAATTTAATAATTTTTAAAAGGTAAAAAATAATTGATTTAATTAATGCCATTTGGAAAATTAAAAAAAAATAAAGAAAAAAAATAATTAAAGAAGAACTCATACAAATGAATTAAAACAAAAGTGAGAATTTTAAAATAAAGAAAAGGATCTTTAAAAAGGAAAAAGCATCATTTTATTAAAAAACAAAGAGATAGATTTAAAGCAAGACTCATTTTATACTTATTAGATGAAAAAAATATAGATATGAAAATAAAAGAGAAGGAGGAGAAGGAGAGCAAAAGGATATCAGAGAAGGAGGAACAAGGAAAGTGTCTTAATAGGTAAGAGACGTAATTCAATTCATATGAATGTGGAAAGAGCTAAAAATATAGTCAACAATTTCTAATTAACATGTAGTTGCTATTATGGTAAATAGACTTTTTGTAGGGGTCTAAGTTTCTCGCTAAATTATGACAACCTATGTAAGACTTTTAAAGGACATAAATTATTTTTATAGAAGGCATATAAACATAGCTAGGCATACCTCATATTAAAAGATGACTACAAACTATATCAAAAAAAAAAGGATGACTAGGTATTTTGGGTTATGGCATCAATGGTGGGTATGGGATATGGCATTGAAGTGTTACATCAATACTTCAATATAAATAATTTAGGTTTAATCATTTATATTTGAAATGTGGAGACCTGCATGACCTACGTATAAAAGATAATTTATTACCTATGTGGTATGATGCTATGATTGGTTTGATGGTAGTTATTTCAAATGGAGAATATTAAACTATAGAAAGAATGGATCTTCAAAAATGATGAAGAACATTTTGAATATAATGGTTTAAGGAGGAAAAGAAATATAAAAAACCTTGAAATTACTTGAGATAGTTGGTGGAATAAATTTATATATTGGTTGGTCCATATAAATATTCTTGACCAATATATACAACTCCATTCAGATCAAACTTAGTTTCAAACTCGGTTAAATGAAATTAATGATTTACATAGTTAGAAGCAACCCATTTTAATAGTTTAATAGATTTGTATTGTAGTATATTTAATTTAATCACATTTGGGTAGTGTAATACAATGACTTATTTTCTTTAAGAAATACAAAAAAAATAAAAACATAACTCACTAGGCTAAACATAGTAGTCGTCTAATAAAAGAAGATTTAGTAGAGTAATATCTACACTAAAAACTAGAATAATTCACCCAACTATATTTCTGAAATTTAGTGAACCATTGAATATTTAATCTTTCCATTACATCAATCATATGTTATCTTTTAAAGTGCCTTTGTCCTAAAAAAATGTAAATAGAATAAATGGAATTATTGTGGCATCACCTTATGGTGAATATCTTAAATCACAACATATAGTATGTTTAGAAGGGCATTGTTGAGTTATTTTAAGTAATTTTTATCTTATGCAAATGAAATTTATATCATTTCCATTCCTCATCATAGCTAACAAGGGAATCAAAATTTAAAACTAGTTATATATTATACATGAATGTGTGTTATGGCATCACTATTTTTTTAAATAGGTGAATTGTGATATTCAGAATTAACAAAAATGTATGTCAAGACTTATTGAAATGTGAAATGAATTAATACATAAGTACAACACCCTAATTTATAGATCTACCACTTGTCTTATTCATGCAGGGAAATGAATAATCCTTGAGGTATTTAACGTAAATACTTGGGGTGATCTGGTGTTTGTATGATGCATCATACTTAGTAATTTGAGAATAGATTATTTACATTACAATTTGATAATGGTTATACTCCATATCTATTTTAATTAGCTAAATGTAATAAGACTTTGTATTTTATTAAGGAAAAAGTACATAATTATGTAGTATTGTTATTATATTATAGTAAATTGTATAACAAACTAGGTCTACGTGAAGACTCTTACTAATGCATAACTGCAATAATAATAAAATATGGAATCACCTTTCCAAAATGTGTGTGAGTGTGTGTGTGTGTGTGTGTGTGTGTGTGTGTGTGTGTGTGTGTGAGAGAGAGAGAGAGAGAGAGAGAGAGAGAGAGAGAGAGAGAGAGAGAGAGAGAGAGAGAGAGAGAGAGAGAGAGAGAGAGAGAGAGAGAGAGAGAGAGAGAGAGAGAGATATTTATAACTAGTGATAGTATATGAGTATTTTTTCAAGAATGTGATAACATGCCCATATAATTATAGAAATATTATCATGTTTAGGATATCCTATAAATAAATTTATATTGACTATCTATTTATCTAAGAATCATAAAGGCTAATGATGTTATTTTTATTATTGTACATATTTATGTATAAATGCAATTAATGTATCTGGGGATTTAGGATCATTGTAAGAGTTAAAGTGCATTGGTTAAATTCGATTGCATACCTCTATATTGTTGAGAAGAATAAATATTTTTGGTCATGGGACCTCAGGAAATGTGAATATGTTTCAACATAAACATAATCATGTAACCTAGTATAAGGCCATGTTTATTCAAATGCAAATAAGTATATGAGATATTTTTGGTTAAAACACATAGGTGAATAGTGGTTTAGCTTTTGCATAGCATTGGATTAAATGCATGTGGTGCATAATGTTCAAGTTATAATACATAGGGATTGTACCTATAGTAAGATTTTAAATTTCTTAGAAACCAGAAACTATAATATTTTGGAATAATATCCTAGAAACAAAGTGAATTCTTGGAATGAAAGATCACAATGGTTTTATGAGTTTCCATTTCTCTCAAAATGATAGGATTGATTGTTAATATTCAATATTGAATACTAATAGTGAGGTATATATTATAGCAGTGTTAATATGTATAACTATTTGGTTATATTTAGCATATAATGATGTGTCATGATGCATGCTTGTAAGTTATATTTATTTAAATGTTAGTATGTTGTTTAAACCTAGGGTATACCCAAATAGTATAATCCTATACTTGCTTGATTGTTATTATGTATGTGGGTCATTGGATTCATGAAATCATAATTTGGTTGTGTATTTATGAAATTATGAAATATGGTAGTATGGTATATCATAGAGTAATGCAATATAAATGTATGTTAAATCTAGATGGTACATATTATAATTGATATGATTAGACTCACACCTACATTTGACTGATTAAGTGTTTGTGTGTTGGTTATTATTATAAATAGTATGTTTTATGACAGTTGGTAGGATTTTATGTATGTGTGCATACAACTTTGAGAGTTTGATGGATTCTATGTTAGTATGTTATTGTATTACATGGGAACTATGACTTGATTCATTATACCTAGTTACTTGAATAAAATCTTATGTTTCCATATATTTAAGATTACTTTATGTGAGTGATTGTGGAAAATTAGTAGTTATGTCTTAGAATACTAGACTATGGTAATATGGGTTATCATAGGGAGTAGTATGTTTGGAAAGTAATTGTGGTAGTGAAAATGTGTAATTACCTAGGTGGTATAAGTTGTAGTCAATATTTCTAGTATAGGATAAAAAATAATTTAAAATTTATTCATATGTTTGATGGAATAAATGTATGCTTTGGTTAGTCCTATGTAAGGCATATTATGTGATGTGTTTTCTATTAGGACATAAGTTAAGTGAATCTTATGGTTGTAATTTATTTGATCAATCTGCTTTACTGATATGGAATAAGAGTGAGATGGACTTCACTAGCTTACTAGCATCATAATGACATATGAAGGCAATCTGATCAAGTGGTGTGTTTGAAATTTATTGATATATAGATAATAATTATTTATTACTTGTAAAACTTTAGGGCAAAGTATGTTTAGTGAGACATTATAATTTCATGATTATGATTTACATGTTTGAGTGATATTTTGTAATAGAATAGTTTTATATGATACACTAACATGTTTAGTTTAGAAATCATACAACACATGGGTACCTGATTATCTCTCTAGATTTTCATGCCATCACTAACTACTCATCTATGAAAGGAGGGTCATTTACTGATGGGATTAGTGTGGGGGATCTCTAGTTTGTGGTTAGTGTGGAAAAGTTCTTGAATGATGCTCTCCCTCCCTACAATAGTACTACTTATCAGGATTATACTTGAAATTACCATAGATACATGAATTTGGGAAATATGATCCAAGGAATCCATGTATCTTATACATACATTATGCTATAATTATTATTTAAAATTGTCATGATGAGTTGTAATTATTTATTATTGTACACTAACAATGGTGACTATAATTTTATATCAATTATGGTTGAGTCATTATAATTACTTTATTGGCATTATGATATACTCTCATGATATTAGAGATCAATGATGTAATATGAATTTTTGATATTATTATTCTTGAGTACTTATATGATCTATATTAAATTCTCATGGGTAATCTATTTGTATATATGTGTTTAATTTAAAAAAATCATGTATATCTAGTTTACCCTAGCGGGGTTATTACATGTGGTATCAGAGCTATGGCTTAAACTCTAGGACCTAATGAATATATTAGATTTTTTGTATCTTTCTATTCACTAGTGTGAACCTAGTGACATGAAGTATTGCACTCGTATTTTTGATTTATAGTGTCTCAATGCAGAACCATGTTACACCGTGATTAATGTTTTGAGACATTTATGGAATCTATATGGGGAACATTGAGTGTGTACCCTTAGGAGAAATGGTACCCTTTTTATTTATTAATGGGTTAGTTTATCTAGTGTCCCAATGGTGATGGTTATATATGAGGTTTAGGTAGGTGAGTATATAGTATAGTTCATGAGTTATGACTCAAATATTTCTACCATGGTTTGATCACTTAGATCAAACACCTTGAGTATGAATGAAACTTTCTTGGTAATCACATCAACTTCACCATTTATTTTTGGTGTTATTAGTGTTTTCTTCTCACTTAATGATGTGTGATTTAGTTTATGAGTCTTATGTTCACTAATCCTAGAAATGGAAAAATCTTACAATACCATTTTTAGTTAGTACCACATAGGGCGGTGGGAATCTCATTGTAGTAGAGTGTTTTTGTCTTGGGTTGAGAATTAATTTTTGTTAGGAGATTTTTTTTTTAACCCTTTATTTTATGTGGTAAAGGAAGGAGTTTCATCTATCTTAGCTGGATTAGAGGTGAGTTGTTATTATCTCATTCTCATTTGGCATCATTAAAAGGATACAAAAATAATTCATATATTTTTTGAAATGTTATCTTGACCATATTCCTTGGATTTCATGGAATAAATTTCCTCTACTTCTTATTGAGATAAATTTTAGGATTGGATGGATTGAGACATCCTTGTTGTTAATATTTTTCCTTCTATTTTTGGAAGCAGGTTATGTTATAATTTAGTAAGTAATGACTTGGAAACTTAAGTTGTAGTATCTTATTTTTACCTTGTGAGGGTACGTAGGAGTTTTTGAAATGATAGTTCTCTAATTTTCATTTGTGACTCTTTAGAGTCACTACATTATCCAACTTGTGATTTTAGACCATGAAGAGTGATAAACCTTGAATTTATATTAATTTTAGATTAAAAATGATAATTTGATCATAATCATTATGATATTATATACCATTGATTAGATTGATATTAATCTCTTTTGATTAAGCATGTTGTTTTAAAAAGTTATTTTTGTATCTTTCACCAGAAACGAGTGGGGTATAAGATGTGTAAAACAGGTTAGGGGTTGAGATAAAATTTTAATTTATTACATTCTATCCAAGAAAATAGAGAGATGTTATCTCATTTGTTACCTTATAAGTTTTAATAGATGTTTTGATCCTTGGCATTTGTATGTTATGTTAATTTTAACATTAATTCCTCTTAACTATGAATATAACACTATAGGTTAGGCTAGAAAACAAGATACTAGTTATGTTTAGCTAGTATAAAATTAATATAATTATGAACTAATTATATTATTTTTGTTTTATGTATGTTGATACATACATAATTATTTATTTCATATTATTTCTATCTATGGTCTGTTAGCAAAAAATTATGATTCATTGAACATTGTGCACTTTTTAGAGATCATTAGGTCATGAAGAACTGAGGAAAGAGTGGTGAGTTAGGAATGTGAGTACTAAGTGATAAGAGTGGAACCTAATTAGTATTTCATTGAATTTGTAGTTACTAAGTTTGGATCTGATAGATAGACTTGTTCAATCTAGGATTTGATAGATGGGCTTATCAAATTTAGTCATATGGCCATATGTATGTTTACGATGGAATGTTTAGTCCTTAATTTTGTATACTTTGAAAATGTAGTATTTCTAGTTCCTATTCATCATCATAATTTTTAGGAACTCCATGGAATGGTGATAGTATTGACATATTATACTTAATAGGAGCTATGTGGGGTAGCATTAGTACTAACTTTTGCACATCATTCATTCTAGGTTCCTTAATTACTTTTCTCTAGAATGAGAAAAACACTCTCTAGGTTAAAGAGATATGCAGAGACACTGGGAGAATTAGTGGCAGTTTCCCTAGTGATTTATTTGATTTTTATGATCATCTCATGTGTTTTTGGAAAGTTGGTGAAACTTTCACTGAGATATGTGGGACCCTTCAAGGTAACATAAGTGGTTAGTCCTATAGTATATAGGCTTTCCTTGATGATTTTGGACCTCAGAATGGTCATGATAGAAACATTCAAAGTGACACTCACAAACCTTGTTTGTATAGTAGTGAAATATCATAGAGTAGAGTTTTATAAGAACAATACTCCAAGAATAGTGCAACTTAAAGGAACTACGATGAGTTTTACAAGTAATTTTTAATTTATTTGCATAATTAGATAATGTTATAATATGTTATTTGTAGTTGAACAATATTTCCATTTTAGAACATATGTTTGAATAAGAGTCATCTATGACGATGACTAGTTTTAGCGGGAAGGATGTTGCATCATAATTTCTTGATAAGAAAACTATTTGATTATTTGTTGATAATTATTATGGACATATATGAGACTAGTTATCATGTGATATGATTTAACTACCTACATGTTGTGAGGTGGATGCAGGGGAACTCAACACTTAGAATGTGCCAAAGGGAGAGCATCATCGA
Organism: Torreya grandis; assembly: GCA_037957365.1. Classification (NCBI taxonomy): domain Eukaryota; kingdom Viridiplantae; phylum Streptophyta; class Pinopsida; order Cupressales; family Taxaceae; genus Torreya; species Torreya grandis. The sequence continues at coordinate 334,900 of JARHVA010007723.1, read as the reverse complement.
ATAGGGTGACATAGATAGAGATAATAAATATCGATAGAGAACTAGTGATAACCCTAGACACACCACAATATTAACACATGTTAGAATACATGGTAAAATGGTTAGCATAGTATGCATTTGGATACTATTTACATTTACATAGTCATTTACACATAGTTTGATAACTTAGCTAATGATGATTTGTAATTAACTTAGTGTGGTTGTGTTTATGTCATGTTCTCATGATCTCTATAGTTTTTAAAAAGTTAATTTGTTTGAATCAGTGTCTAGTCTAACTTAATAATTGAATCTAAATGTTTTTCGAAATGTCTTATCATTTATTAAAAAAAGAAGGTTGAATGCATGGGAAATTTAGTGGGTTAATTATTTTGAAGTCATTATATAAATAATCATAGTTTAAGAAGTTTTAAAAGGTAAAAACTAATTGATTTAATTAATTATATTTGGAAAAATAAGTTAAAGTGAAAAAAAGGAATGAAATAAAAATTCGTAAAAAGGAACTAAAACATAAGTGAGAACTTTAAAAGAAAGAAAAGGATCTTCAAAAAGGAAAAAGCATTGTTTTATTAAAGAAAAAGAGATAGATTTAAACCAAGACTCATGCCATACTTAGTAGATGAAGAAAATATAGATATAAAATAAAGAGAAGGAGGAGAAGGTGAGAAAAAAGATATCAGAGAAGGAGGAGCAAGGAGAGCATCTTACTAGGTAAGATATGTAATTTAAATCATATGAATGTGGAAAGTGTTAAAAATATAGTCATTGAATTCTGATTAACTTGTAGTTATTATTATGGTAAATAAAATTTATGTAGGGGTATAAGTTCTTTGCTAAAATATGGTAGTCTAATTAAAATTTTTAAAGGACTTAAATTATTTTTATAGAAGTTATATAAATGTAGCTAGGCATACCTCATATTAAAAGGTGACTGTAAACTTTAACATAAAAATAAAGGGATGACTTGGTATTTTGGGATATGTCACCAATGTCGGGTATGGGATATGGCATTGAAGTGTTACATAAATACTTAAATATGAATAATTAATGCTAAATAATTTATATTTAGAATGTGGAGACCTACGTGGCCTAGGTATAAAAGATAATTTAGTATTGGCATGGGATGATTGTATGGTCAATTTAATGGTAGTTGATTCAAATGGAAAATATTAAACAATAGAAATAATGGATCTTAAAAAATTATGAATATAATGATTTAAGTACTTCTAACACAATATTTTGAATATAACAGTTTAAGAAGGAAAAAAATTGAAAATACCTTGTAATGACTTGAGATAACTAGTCCCATCAATCTGTACACTAATCAGTCCATATAAAACCTTCTTCACCAATATATACAACTCCATTTTGATTAAGCTTAGTTTCAATCCCAACTAAATTAAATTAATGATTTAAATAGTTGGTAGTGACCCATTTTAATCTTTTAAAAAATTTGTATTGTAGTATATTTAATTTATTCACATTTAGGTAACATAATACAATGACTTATTTTCTTTAAGAAATACAAAATAAAATTTAAGTCACTAGGTTGAACATAGTAGTGGTCCAATAATGGAAGACTTAGTAGAGTAATACTTGCACTAGAAATTGGAATAATTCAGCCAACTGGATCATTATAATTTAGTGAATCATTGCATATTTGAGTAGACTAATTATTCAGACAAGACTTCTATTATTTTATTGAATCACAACATATTTTATCTTTCTAGTACATCAAGAATATTTTCTATTTTAAAGTGCATTTATATTAACAAAATGTAAATAAAATAAATGAAATTATAGTGGCATCACCTTATGGTGCATAGCTTAAATCACAACATATAATCTGTTTATAAGGGAATTACTAAGTTTTTTGGAGTCATTATTCTCTTATAAAAATTACATTGTTGTCATTTCTAGTCCTCATCATAGCTAATAGGGGCATCGCAGTTTAAAACCAGTTATACATTATACATTAATGCATGTTATGGCATCACTATTCTTTTAAATAGATGAATTATTATCTTCAAAATTAACAAAAATGTATATGAAGACTTCTTGAAATGGGCAGTGATTTATTGCATAAGTACAACATCCTACTTTCTAAAACTACCACTTGTCTTTATCATGCGAGGAAATGAATAATCCCTAAGGTATTTAAGGAAAATACCTATGGTGATTGGATGTTTGTATGAGGCATCATACTTAGTAGTTTGAACATAAATTATTTTCATTATGATTTGCTAATGTTATACTTCATATCTATTTTACTTGGCTAAATGTAATAAGAATTTGGAGGTTTTTAAGGAAAAGGTATATAATTATGTAATAATGTTATTATATTATAGTAAACAATATAACAAACTAGGTATATGTGAAGACATTTATTAGCACATAAATCTAGTAATAATAAAATATGGAATCACCTTTCCATGACATATATATGTGAATATTTATAACCAATGATAGTATATGAGTATTTTTCTCAGAATGTGATAAATTGCCCTTAACATTATGAATTTTTTTTCATGTTTAGGTTAGCCTGTCAATAAATTTATATTGATCAAGTATTTATCTAAGAATCGTAAAGGCTAACAATGTCATTTTTATTGTTGTACATACTTATGTGTAAATGCAATTAATGTATCCAAGGATTTAGGGTCATTGTAAGAGTTAATGTACATTCGGTAAATTAGATTTCATACCCTATACTGTTGACAAGAATAAACATTTTTGGTAATGGGACCTTGGGAATGGTGAACCTATGTCAACATAAACATAACTTTCTAACCTAGTGTAATGTCATGTTTACTCAAATGCCAATAAGTATATAAGAGATTCTTGGTTAAAACACATAGGTAAATAGTGTGTTGTTTTTTGCATAGAATTATAATAGCTACATGTGGTGCATAATATTAAATTGTTCATTAATAAGGATTACACATATAGTAAGAATTTAAATTTCTAAGAAACTAGAAATTATAACATTTTGAAACAGTCTCCTAGAAACAAAGTGAATTATTGGAATGAAAATTCACAATGGCTTTATGAGTTTATATTTATTTATAAATGACTATATTGACTATTAGTATTTATTATTGAATACTTCCATGCAGTACATATTATAGGAGTGTCAATATGTATAAATGTTTGGTTATAATTAGCATATAATGATGCATTATGATGCATTCTTCTAAGATATATTTCTTCAAATGTTAGTATGTTATTTAAACCTAGGGTATACATGGATGGTATAATCCCATACTTGGTTATTATTATGTGTGTGGGTCATGGGATTCATGAAATCATAATTTGGTTATGTGTATTTATGTAGTTGTGAACTATGATAGTATGGAATATCATAGAGTAGTATAGTGTAAATATATGTTAAACTTGCATGGTACATGCTATATTTGATATGATTAGAATCACACCCACATTTTATTAATTAAGTGTTTGTGTGTTGGTTATTACTATGAATAATATGTTTTGTGATAGTTGGTAGGACTTTGTGTATTCATGAATACAACCTTGAGAGTTTGATGGATGTTATATTAGTATGTTATTGTATTTTATGGGAACTATGAATTGCTTTATTAGACCTAGTTACTTGAATAAAATCTTATGTTTTGATGTATTTAAGACTACTTTATGTGACTAATTATCGAAAACTAATAGTTGTCTTAGAATACTGTACTATGGTAATATATGTTATCATAGGGAGTAGTATGTTTGGAAAATAATTTTGAGATTTAAAATCTATAGTTAAGTGTGTATTTACCTAAATGGTATAAAATGTAATAATTATTTATAGTATGGCATAGAAAATAATTAAATATTCATTCATATGTTTGACATCATAAATGTATGATTTGGTTATTCCTATCTTTAGCATGTTATGTGATATGTTTTCTAGTAGGACATAAATTAAATGAATCTTATGGTTGAATTATATTTTACCAATCTGCATTACTGATACAGAGTAAGGAGTGAAATGGACTTCACTATCTTATTAGCATCACAATGATAGATGAAGGCATTTCGATCAAGTGATGTGTATGAAATTGACTGATCTATAGATCATTATTATTTATTATTCATAAAAATTTGGGCCAAAGTATGTTTAGTGTGACATTATCATTTCATGAGTATTATTTATATGTTTGTGTGATAAATTGTAATAGGACATTTTTATATGATACACTATATGTTTAGTTTAAAAAAAATACAACACATAGGTACTTGATTGTCTCTCTAGATTTTCATGCTATCACTATCTACTCATCCATGGAGGGTCATTTCCTTATGGAATTAGTGTGGGGTAATATTGGTTTATGGTTGGTGTGTAAATGTGCTCTAATTATGATCTCCCTTCCCACATCAGTACTACTTATTGAGATGACACCTGAGATTTCCATAGATACATGGGTTTGGAAACTATGCTTTGGGGAAGCCATGTATCTTATACATATATTATGTTGTACTTATTATTGAAAAGTGTCATGATGAGTTTTAATTATTTATTATTATAGACTGACATTAGTGACTGTAGTTTTGTATCATTCCATGGATAAGTCATCATAATTACTTTATTTATTGGCATTAATATAGACTCTCATTATATTAGAGATCAGTGATGTAATATGCATTATTACTATTGTTATTCTTGAGTACTTATTTTATATATGTTATATTATCATGAGTAATCTATTTTCACATGTGTTTGATTTTAAAAAAAAACATGTATATCTATTTGACCCTAGTGGGTTTATTACAATAATTTGGTGTGACAAATAAAGTACAACTAACATTTTTTGTGACCCTATTGAGCACTAGTGGACCAATCATATAAAGATTCACATGCACTTCATTATTCAACACATTTAAGATGGATTTATTTGCTTGAATTAAATTCTAATTCAACATTAGGTTGCTGACTTTTTTATGAATCCTTTTTCATCACCCTATTGCCATGAGTTAAATGGGATGTTTTGGGTTTTAGAGGATGTCCTTGGGGGTGTTCATTAGGACATCTTCCTTATTCATTTATTCATGGATATATTGTACATGAGTAACTCATCAGGACTTGTTGTTTGGACTCATACTATAGATATAAAACATTATTTTTTGCTATTTTTATCCCCTATATTCACTTGAGGGTGGGGGTAAGGGCTATTAGAGTAGGGTATTTATCCAAACTGATTTTTCCTAGTTTCTTTATTTATTTTAAGTATTATTAGGTTTTCCCTCGTACTTAGGTGTGGATATTAATTATTTTTATATTTTAGGTATAGTGAGTTTTTATCCCTAGGTCATTTCTTAGTTTGATCTTATGGGTATGATTGTTCTTCCTTCCCTATATAAAAAAGGCACATTAATTATATTTGTATGAAGTTTTGGATATATTATATGATATTAATTTTCATTTCTACATATCAATATGAAAGTCTATGCTATCAAATTCTCCTTGTGATATTTTTCTCTATTAATAGCTAAGATCTTTGTGTCTTGAAATAATTTATTCTCATTGTAAAAAAATTGATCTTAAAACTTTGACCTGATTATAAGTAAAACAATGTATCTGATTTAAATGTCAATTTTTCACGTGTAAAAACTTCTTCATATGTGTGTATATAAAAATATTAATACATGACTCCTTTATAAAATTATGCATATGTTTAATGTATTTTTTATTTTCCAAATGATTATCAAATTAATAAGATTGATGAATCCATTCAATTCATAGAGCATGCAATAACTAAATATATTTATACCTCCCAAAATTTTCTCAATACAAATATGTGTAGATCTCCTTCCCCTTTGCTTCTAAAATAGAACTATGAAAATGATCACACTATTCATAGTAGTACGTAATATACATATTAAAGTGATCAAATTAATTGTGATAGTGTTGATTGGAATGACGATGATTACAATATTCATAGTGATGATGAGGAATATGATTATTAATATCATTCTTCTTTAACCCCTTTACACATAATAAAAATAAGGTGAAATGGCATTTATTTCATGTAAATAAAATTCCATTAGTCAAAATCAATCTAGTATGCATGATATTGCAATTGAAATCATATGCAATGATTCCTTACATAATAGTTATACAAACCATGGTGATGCTCAAAATGATATTTTTTTTACTACATAGCTCAACTATTATGATTTTTCCTTTATGAAACTCTTTTATAAATTTTGAACACTTATAAAACATAGAAGAACACAATGATGAAACCATTAAATATTACATGTCAACCTTTGGATTTGGAATTATAATTTTCATTTGGCATGTGTATTCTTGATACATTTAAATAAATAGCCTTGCATTATTTCCATACTTCATTTGATAATCTATATAGATGCCAACCAATATACATGCCAGCTCATGAATGACAACATGAAATTCCAAACATCATGGTCCACAAACAAACATTTTATTAATCATATTCATAAAGGAAAGAAATAAATTATAAATAACACTATGAAATCTAAAAGTATGCATATTAAATAAAACCTGTTAAAAGTGCTTCATAGATGGAAATAAACAACCTATCAAATGAAAACTAGAAAATCTATTATTCATAAGAAAAAACCAAATCAATTTTGATCACATTAGAAATTGATTACATGCAATATTGAATGTAATATTAGACCAAATATTGATCACCCTTCCCCCAAACTATTACCATCCACCACAAAAATTGGAAAATATAAAAGTAAAAGCCTTTTTCAATTATCATGGTATTAATAAATTTTTTAATAATTATTGTTACAATTGAAAACATAATTTTTCATAATTAATATATAAAGGGGTTATTACATTCAAAAATAAGTTAAAAATATCATATTCTCTTTCATATACCATTGGTCATTATTATAGTGTAGAGACATCCCATGCCACTTCTTCCAAGGACAAAATGGTCTATTGACATGCACATAATCAACCCATTAAAAGAATCCCTTACCTAAATTTATCCTCTACATCGATTGATCCATCTCATATTGATCCTACTAAGAACTAACTAGTTGATCAATATCTTATTCATGCATTGACAGCTAGTTTATCTATAAAACAAGATAAAGTACAAAGACATCACCAAAAAGTAGATGCTCAATATAAACACATTAACTATAGTCAAGATTTATTATTTATAAATGATTCCATGTTATTTAATGATATCATTACACATGATGGGCATGTGGATAAAGCTATAGCAATAGTATATGACATTACCTTAATAGATGATACAAAATCATTAGTAATGAAGAGGCACAAATAATTAAACCAAAAAATGGAAACAAGGCAAATGTTAGATAACCCTTTATATTATAATCAAGATAATTTTAAGAAACAAAACAATAAATTCCAAATTTCTAGAAAAAGCAAATATTAAATAAAATACAAAAACATTCAAATAATTCAAAATACCAATAATATTTAGTATTTCACATGTTTTATAGCATTATTCATATGGTGCTTATTTGGTGTCAGTATATATCATATCATTTATATAAAACCATACATACCATTGTACTTAACTTTGATATAGGAATACATTATACCACTGATATCTCAAACATGTATATGTTGTACCTTTCCTCTTCCAATGTGATACACTACATTGGGGGCATATTGCTTCTATATGATCATTATTGACACATGTTTTATTGATTTTTGATCATTTTCCATTATATTACTGAGCTTATATATCTTACACATACCTATACTCATGTTTCTATCTTACACAGTGTATTTGATATGCTATTCTACATTAGATTTTGCTAACACATGTATGTAAAGACTAGTATGACATGATTATATTGGTTGGTTATGTCTCATTACTTCATATATTTACATTAGACTACTTGAGTGTAGTTCTTCTGTGCTTCTTTGTCTTGATTATAAAATTTGTGAACATGCTCATTTTATTATTAGCCATAGTTTTAAGAGTGTTACTTGCTTATTTGGTGTGTGAAAATTCATAATTATCTGTAAATTGTGTGTGTGTCATTTAAACATTATTCTTGTTTGCAGTATCCTTAGACCCCTCTTTATGCGATATTTTAGTACTCATGTATGTGTGCTTGATTTTTTGGTGATATTTCTATTTTATATATATTTCCATGATTCATATAGTCCATAATACATATTTTTTTGTATTCATATTCCATCCTACATTGATGTATCTACTTCAATATTACACTACTATATGTTGCTTTTACTACATGATTCACGCATATACAACATAATATTATTATCCTTTCAGGATAAGGTGATTATCACATTCTTGATCCCCTAACCTAAAAATTTAGTGTAGGGGGTAGATATTAGTGGGTGAATATCATATAATATATGAATACACATACTTACAGTTGATAAAATGAGTATAATTTGATTCAGTCTATATAGTTTACATGATTGAGATATATATTTAAGACATAGTTTTATGAATTGGTCATAAATTTTAGTTAGACATTTTTAGATTTATGATACATATTAAATGCATGTTATACATCATAGGCTATGTTTTGACATATAATTAATCTTAAGATGTATTCTAAGTATACATTTACCAAATTAAATATACACTTTCAGATTATACACACATTTATGCACTGACATGACAAGGATCCATTGTTTGAGATTTTACCTATTACCTGAGTTGGATCTTTTTTTATTAGTATGATCACTATTTTATAAACTCAATGTAATTTAAACTATGATTATATTAGTACTTATTGATATGGTTACACCATTTGAATTAGGCGAGATTGGCTAAATTGGCTAGATTGGATAGATTGCATATGCTTGAGTTATGTGATTGAAATTATGTGATGTAAATGGATATTATAAAATTTCATCCTTATATATGATTGGGGAATTATCAACATAAAATTTTCATCTTCATAGCTCTAAGGTTTATTTTTGAACCATTCTCTAATGCTTTAACCACGAATCATCTCAACCAAGACAAACTATTAAGGGGCAACATGCTTTGCATCAACACATAGGTGCAGTCCTTCTTTTCTCTCTTTCTTCCACTATTTTCAAAATTATTAAAATTCATGTTTTATGCACTAATTACAACTATAATATTCCCTTGGGTACATTTCAATCACATAAAACATATTCAAGTGAGTTTTTACTATAATCCAAAATATGTTTTCTTTAATTTAACATATTAATTTCATCATTATGCATTACTAGGTTGAGGGTAGGGAGAAAATAGATGCTTAAATATGGATTTATATTTTAAACTAATTTTTTATACTTTAAAAATATATCTCGAGGATGTACTCTTTAGTTAAACATTTCTTACAGGCAAAAGGCTCATGCTCACCACCTCACTAGGCCTAATTACTTATTTCTTGGTCCAACCTTGATTATTCTGATTATCTACATCACCTATAATCATAGAATGCCTAAAGTTTTTATAGTAATAAAAAATGAAATATTGGATGACTTAAGCATGGCTAATGACACCCAATCTATAGGTTCTCTTTCTTACTCACATAACCCTTGTAGGCTATTGTTTCATTAATTCCATGTCATTCAAAACATTTTGGACTTAACCCTTTTAGGCCCAAGTAGCTCTTTTAGGCCCAGATCCATCCCCTTAGGCCTCATTCCCTTAATATAAAATCACCCAACTTGAACAGAAGCATTGAAATCTAAGGTGTCCTAATTTTGGTGCTATTGTCCAAGTTCAAAATTGGTCCTAATGGTCATATTCCCTTGAATCATTATATTTTCACCTATCAACCTCAAATGAATTAATTTAACCCATGATCATTAATTCCCATATAAAATTCCATTCAAATTACATTTTGAGGGGTTGGCACTCACTTACAAGAGAGAATCAAGAATACAAGGAAGTACACTCAAGCACTCTTCCCTATTGTCTACATACAACCTTGCAAGATCATTTCAATCTTATTAAAACATTGGCACCAGTCCCTAGCCATTTGATGTACATCCAATTTTTCATCTAGTTGCATTTATAATACATAATTATAACAAGAACTTTAATGAAAGAACTACATTAGCTTGATCAATCTTTGGAGTATTGGAATGTAGGCAACATGCCCACACATGGGGTGTGAAGTGCATCTAGTGTATCCTTTACACACTAACCCCATCCCTATATTCTCAAATTTTCTAATAAAATTTAAGCATGAAGATCTCTTAGGTCTTTGAAGATTTAAAATAGACACATTGTGATCTCCACAAGCTTCCAGGATTTGGTATTTCACTGACAGGGTAACACAAGCCTGTCAAACAAAACTCAAAAAGCTCAAACCACCTGGACAACAACATCAAAAAAGGACTATAGCATTAGACAATATGGTGTCCCACTTTTGGTACTCCTATACAATCTAGAAATGAACCTCAAGATCTAGTTTCTAATAGTTTCCTAGTCCTCCACCTTTAGTATCAAATGCTACCTTGGTCTAAATCATTTAGAATAAGCTATGTTAGATTTCTCTTGTTTATTAATATATTTAGAAAAGGAAAAAATAAAAATTTATTTACATAAATTAGTAGCTTAATTCCTACATATTATTTACTGATTTACATTGTTTAGACCTATTTATTTGACTAGGAATAAAACCCCATAATTTTGAAAATAATAAAACATTTGGTGAACCTGACTTACTTCAAATTTTGCACAAAACCCTAAAGCCTAGGGGTAATTATTTATGATTTTTTCCATAATTTATTGATTTTTATTGCATTTAAAATACATAAATCTACAAATAAGTTCCAAAAATATCACATAATTTGTTAAAAACCTATTTTGCAAATACTATGTCTTTTTTGCATACAAACACATTCTAAACACTAGGAAAAATATATTGCTAATTTTATAAATATTTTATAATTTTTCCTAAATTTTTCAATAAATGTTCTAAAATTTTTATATAAATTCATATCAAAATTTTAAAATTATCGTACTGATTTTAAAAAATTAACTCTTTAATCTCTAGTTGCATCAACTAAACTCCCAGTTACTTTCCAGTACTTTTCCAATCATTTTTTGAATGTTTAGTTGCATATGAAACACAAAAAATCAATTAAAATTTTAAAAATTAATAGTATTTTTGCATAAATAATTTCAAAAAATCCCTAGTTGCATATACTATCACCTATTGGCTTCTTGAGGTATCACCTTACTTATTTGGGAGCTCCCTATCCTTTTTGCACAAATTCCAATTAACTATTTTTAGGACTTTGTTTTTCTTATATTAAATACTTTCCTTTTCTATCACATTGCCTATTAAAACTTATTTCAAAAAAATTCAAACACATTATAAATTGTGCTCTTACTTTCATAATGGCCCAATATATCAGTTCTGATGAAAATGATAAAAGAGAACCTCAATAACTCTTAACAAGACATCAAAATATGCAAGATGACATGCTTAGAATTATACAAGAGGAAAAAAAAAGTGAAAAATGGTAAATCTTCTCAAACTATAGATCCACCAGTTGAGAATGACACTAGAATGGCAACTATGTCTCAACAACCCCCTATAGCAGCCCAACCTTATTCTATGCCACCAGCTACAACTAGTGCATCCCTATCTCTTAATGTGGCAACCCTTGTGTAAGATATAATATCTCTTCAATACAAGGTGTAATATCTTGAACAACATACCACTAGACCTACACAGGCTTTGGATTATTTTACTCTTTTGCATATACCATTGGCACATCATATTGCTTTTAAACCATTGCTACAAGGTTTTATTAAACCCAAGTTTATTCTTTATGATGGCAAGGGTGATCTAGAGACATAATTGAAAGATTTTAATGTAGCATTTTTAGATTATGTACCCAATGATTGTCTACTTCCCAAGCTAATTCCATGGATTCTAAAGGATTATGATTTACAATGGTTTTATATTCTACTAAATCAGTCGATCATGGCATTCAATCCTTCATAAGATATGTTCCTAGTATATTTTAGTATCAACATCGGTGATAAGGTTTCATATTATCAAATTTCTCAATAAAAATAATGACCAAATGAGCATCTCATAGACTATGTTATTTGGTATAATATCATCTTGGCTAAGAAGACTAGTCCCATGGCAGATCAAGCGTTATAAGACCTCTTCAAATAGGGTATTCTACCAACACTTAATGAATAAATCATGTTCAAGTGATTCTCTTCCTTCACTAAATGGTGTCATACACTAAAGGAATGAGAAGTCAAGATAATTTCAATGGGTAAACTTAAGTACTCAATTAGCTCAGACAAAACAAATAAGAGTAATAGCACAGTCCCATATAAGGTCAAAATCAATGATAATAAGAATCAAAATCAACCAACAATCAATGTTACTTCAGAACCCTCTGAACATATGGTTTTATCAACACCTCCTCATCATGAATTTACCAATCTACTAGTTTCTCTAGCCAAGGGTTTACAATAGTTATTAAAATGTAACATCATCACTCTCCCTCCGATTCAATAAGCTGACCCAAAAAAGCCTCCTCCATGGGGATATGATCAACATGTATTTTATGATTTTTAGAGGGAACCATGACACATAATAAATAAATGCATAAATTTTAGACATAAGAAATAGGACTTGATAGATGATAATCTATTTAAGATAGGCACTTCAATTGAGCCTCCAAAGGTAAATCCAACACAATATAAGGCTTTAAAAATATTCTCAAATATATTTCCAAAACATTAAAAATAGGATAAAAAGGACACCTCAGGTGTTTACCATACATACCATGCACATCCTCCACCAGTTACATACTAGGCACCTTCAGTGAGGTGCATCCTTTGAGAGGTATGATATGTGTGTATGAGTCTAGATTTTTAGCCAAACCTTCAATATAGTTTTTAGATCAAGAGATTATGGAGGATAATATAGGTTATAATGCACTTTTTATAAAATCACATATTCATAATCAACCTATTCATAGTGTGTTTATTGATAATGGTTCCAGTCTTAAATTGTGCACCTTGACACTACTAAAACATTTGGGTTACTCAAAGCTAGATATCACTCTAATAGACATAATTATCAATAGTTTTATTGGGAATATATAGAGTTCATTGGGTGAGATAGAAATTCAACTATAGGTTGGTCCTATATATTTGGCAACACTATTTACTATAGTTCCCAGTGCAAGATTTTTTGACATATTACTTAGATGACCATGGATTCAAAAACTTATGGTAGTACCCTCTACAATTCATAGATGCCTAAAGTTTATTCACACTAATCAAGTTATTAGAGTAAATGGAGTTCCTTATGAGTCACCACTCCCTAGTTCAGAGCCATCTACCAGCTTACAAACACTAGCTCTAGTTCTTCCACCTATTTTAGTTTCTCCTCTAGTTATAGTTCTTCTTCCACATCAGATCTAGCCATAGTTGCATCATCCATCACCATTATAGAGGGTTCACACACCTCCACAACTTCAAGATTATAGATAGCTTCTAGATATAATATTCACACCTAGAGTAGTTTCATTGAGGTATCATATAGTTCCACAAAGAAAACCTATTCAGAAAGCTTCTTCTACTTCTAGATGGGTCCCTAAGAGCCCTACAGTTACATCCACTTCCTAAAATTATAGGGGGACCCCATATTTAGTTTCCACTAAAAATATGTTAGAGCAGTTACAATGTACACAAATTTTAGCTTCAGAATCTCAGACATTCAATCATACTTCATGATCATGCACAATTTAATTTTTTGATATAGGAAACCATGATAGGGAGTCTCATCTGAGACTCACTGGTTAGTATCATTTCTTCCTAATTTTACCTATACATAGCTTATTTAAAAATACATAAACATTCAAAAATTCTAAAAATACCAAAAACATTATGATTGTATTCATCATCCATGATTTACACTACTACTATCATGTTAGGACTTACACTTATTGTTTCATGCTATTGTATGTAAAATTATCTAGATTACCATGCTTCACTTGATCTCTTTTGAGTGTGTGTAGTGATATACATCTACTTGATTTATTCACTCTACCGATTAAGGGGGCATTAATACTTCTATATTCAAGACACACATCAATATACATACCCACTGAGAGCATATTATACGTGACTACACCATCTAGGTTATGTCCTTCCTACACTACACACTTTTATTTATTATGTTGATGTACATTCCTTTTTAGATTACACAAATTACTATATCAACATTTCACTAGTATTTAGAACTTATGTATTTCATAGCATATACCTTTTCTTGTACTACACATGTTTTTAATACTTTCACATTTGCTTTGATTAGTTAGATGTGATTTTATCTTTCTAGTTATTACATGCTTTCTCCTCTTGCTTAGTGTAGCTTATGTGATTGAATTTATAGTTATTTCTTGTCTCTTATTTGTGCCTTAATACATTTGCCACTATCCTTTGCTTATATTCATGTTTGTGCCTTAGGACATTTACCAATGTCCTTTGCTTGTAATCTTCCATGTGCTTGTGGCCCTTGTACCAACTTTTCTTGTTTCAATTATATGTTTATTTTGCATTTTGAACATGCATTCTACGCTTGCTTTCTATTTTGAGTGACATATGTCCATGTTCCTTATTTGTATGGCCCTTTGGTCATCCCTGTATGCTTTTTTATTCTTGCTTGATTGCTTGATTACATTTTTTCTTCTCAATGTCTATAATGTCATGATCCACATCATGCATTTCCCTTGATTTCATGGATTCCATGATGGACATCATGGTCCATCCCTCCAACTAACAACTAACAACTAATAACTAACATCTAAACATTTCAAGTTCTAGTTCAGTACTTTGCATAGGATTATACATTATTATATATATCTATGCATACCCCTATTGATCTAATAAACTCTCAATACAAACATTTCTATTTCTAGAGATATCTTATCAAATCTCATTATTACATCATGTATCTATGCAACATAACACACTTACAGGTCTATTTTCTTTTGAGGGTAGTCATTGTAGGTTCATCATTCATACCCTTAGAAGAGGGGAATTAAATAGTGGTTTTTTGACATATATCAAAGCCTATAATAGTTGAAATAGAAGCATTCAAATCACCTAGTTCATAATCTAGAGGTCAAACTAGTTAGAATAGAGAAGAAAAATAGTGACAGTTCCATATCAACAACCAGTTTTAGCATAGGACAATAGTGTCAAAAATAGATAGTAATACCAAACATAGGGGTGTCCTTATTTTTGTGATGATATATAGGCATAAAACCACTTAGGTTTTATATAAAAATTAAAAAAGTGCATTTTAGATATAGTTTTTGTACATCTAGATCAATCATAATCAATAGTTTTGTACAGATTTCTCAGAGAATCTAGACTTAAGGGGGTATCATGCACAATATGATGGTTCTCACTTTAAATTTCATTTTAGGTAGTTGATGTAACTTCTAGATTAGAATCCCTATTTTAGATGCTATTGATTGGGGGTAATGTGCACAACACATTAGTCTTCTTTTATTTCCAAGGTCAGCTTATTATCTAAGCACTCTTAGTAGTTGTGTGTTTTAATCCATCTACAGGTGGTTGACATCACTTTCAAGTTGAAATTTAAAACAAGTTTAACTTTTTGAGTACCTGATTTCCTGAGTTCACTTTCATATAATCCCAATACATCAGTTTTTAAGTGGATTTCGTACAACCCTAACCTCCATCTTTCAAAATGGTCAAGAGTGCCTAGTTTCTAGCATATATTCAAGATATCTACACCACATTTTCATATTTATAGAACATACATGGGATCCATGAGCCATCTCATATGACATTTATTTTATAATGATATCACTTCATAACTTCACTTCATGGGGTAATGATGGAGCCAAAGGGCTAATCTTTGTAATCTTGAGCCTCCTATTTAGAGGGATTGGACACATAATCCAAACATAGATTAGCATACACATGATTTTTTAACATCACTTAGCTAGTAACAATGGAGCCAAAGGGCCAACCTTTACATTCTTGATCCATCTTTTAGGGAAATGAGCACTCAGCTTTGTTCATGATATTACTCTAGATTCAAGTATACTCAACATAATCTAGCACAATCCAACATCACAATAGGTTTTGTATTGGTTTGTGTACCCAGTGAGGTGTATTCATTCCTTTTTCTTCCTCTTACTTAGTGCTTGTAAGTTTTTATTTTAGATATAGTGTATCTAGTAATAAATGATTTACTTTTATGTTTTCATTACAGATTCATATTTCACAGTGTGTTATCTCTATGGACATCTAACATCACATAGATTCATGAGCTTCTACCTTATAGGTAAGTTTAGGTATGCTTTTTACTTTCCTTTATCCTAGTATTTTACTTTAATGCATCACTAAAATAAAGGAGGAGAAAATGTAGTCATATAAAATGTGAAATTGAATGATTTAAGCATGGATAATGACACCCAATCCATAGGTCCTCTTTCTTACTCACACAACCCTTCTAGGCTATACTTTCAGTAATTCCTAGTCATCCCCAACCTTCTAGACTTAACCCTTTCAGGCCTAGGCAACTATTTCAAGCCAAAATCCATCCCCTAGGCCTTAATCCCTTAGGATAATAGTGCCCAACTTAGAATAGGAGCATTGAAACCTAGGGTATCCTAATTTTGGCTTTGTTGTCCATGTTTAAAATTGGTCCTAACAGTCATATTCCATTGAATCATTATCTTTTTCCATATTGACCTCACACAAATTCATTTAACCCATGATCATTAATTCCCATATAAAAGGCCATTCAAATTCCAGTTAGAGGGGTTGCCACTCATTTACAAGAGATAAGTAAGAATACAATCAAGTACACTCAAGCACTCTTCCCTATTCTTTGGATACAACCTTATAAGATCATTTAAAGCTTATTCAAACCTTTTCTCTAGTCCTTATCCATCTAAATTACATCCATTTTCACATCTAGTTGTATTTATCATACACAATTACACCAAGCACTTCAATAGGAGAACTAAATTAGCTTGATCCCTCTTCAGAGTATTGGTATATAGGTAACATGCCCACACATAGGGTGTGAAGTGCATCCAATATATACTTTACACACTAACCCCTTGTCTATATTTTCCAAGTTTTCATTGAAGTTCAAGCATGAAGAGATCTTAGGTCTTTGAAGATTTAAAATAGACACATAATAAGCTTTACAAGATTCCAATCTTTGATATTTCACTAATAGGGTAACACAGGCCTAAAAAATAGAACCCAAAAATATTAGACCACCAAGACAATAGTGCTAGAAAAGGATTACAGTACCATATAGTAGGCTATCACACTTTTTATACTCCTATCCAATCTGAAAATGAACCTAAAAAATCTAGTTTTTGATAGTTTCCTAGTCCTACTCCTCTAGTATTAGACCCTGTCTTAGCCTAGATCATTCAAAATAAGCTAAGTTATATCTCTCTTTCTCATTAATATATTTATAAAAGGTGAAAATAAAAATATGTTTACACAAATTAGTAGCTTAATTCTTTCATATTATTTATTGATTTACTTTGCTCAGACCTATTTATTTCACTAGGAATAAAAGCCCATTATTATGAAAATAATAAAATAAATTTATATATATCCTTCACTGCCAATTACAGAACCTCAACAACTTTCCTTCATCTTAGACAAATATGTTCATGGTAGGAAAATATAATTGACATTATTATCCTTTCTCTAGTTGAAGTGTCTTTACCCTAAAATCCCTCAAATTTTCAAATATTTTTATGTGTAAGGGTCAACATAAGATTTATATTAACCCTTTCACAAAGATTATTTCAAAATATCTAGTACAAATAGAAGTCACATCATATTGATTTACATAAATATAAATTACCAAGCAAACACCTACTCAATCTCAATCAATCAACTACAAAAATAAGGTATTATTCCCTATTCATTCATATTTATATATAAATCATAGTAATAATTATACTACATGTCCTAAGCATTCAAAATACAACCCATTAGTCATATTTGTCAAGTTATAAGCTATATCATTATATGCATCTTCATATAGTATATCTCACCTTTTTGCACACACATTCCCACACATAAGGATACCTATATAAGTTTGATGCCCTCCTTGGAGTATTGTATATGTAGGAAATTCTCACTTACATAGGTTTATTTGAGGTTAACTCCACATAATGAGCCCATTGACCCATTTTTAGAAAGGTAACCTAACCTAAGGTGGAGATCTAGGGTTTGAGATAAAAATAATTATACAAATCTTACACATGAGATTCAAATACATCAAAAAAAATGGGACACAAAACTTATAAATTCTAATTTGGTTGTATCTTGATATAGTGAACATTTCATACAAGATAGTTTGTTGAGTTTTATAAAGTAGAAGTGATGCAAATGTTCATAGGTCGATGTAAGTGTCTAAGTATCTTTAAAGAATAATCCCAAAATATGATAAATTATTCTTGAACAACAGACAAGAAGTTATCTCACCTACACATATCATATCTATTTATGCATCGTCACATAAGCTAAGTAGTGTTCCTTCTTTGTGATTATGCAATGAAAACCCTATTAGGTATTGTACTTTATATATTTAATATCATTTCATAATTTAACACTAAAATTGAAGATCATAAACTAATGTATTTAACTAGCCTACTTTTTATATATAGTATACTTCACTCTTGAATATTCTAATTCTCCTAACCCTTAACATTTCAAAAAGGGTTAAACACATAGTTGTATCCATGATTATTACCGAAATGATTGGTTTCCAAGTGTGAAGCCATAAAAATTGTATTTTTATTTTTTAATATTTAAGATGGTAATGGACATTTAAAAGGTGTTTTATATATCTTCCCCCTCATGAATACAATGTGGTAGATACAAAAGGATAACATGCCAATAAATTTAATTAATGACACTTATTACACTTATATCAATGGTAAGGATACTGTACATTTTTTTCGCCTATAATTCTATTTGTCTTTATTATTTAGTGGGATACTAAATTACTAAAAAACAATTATAGCTTTATGCAGATAAAATGATATCAAAAATGAAACAATTATGAAATGGGTTAAGATCTAGCTTCTTGTGAATATATTTTTGTTAAAATCCATTGTTGCTTGATGAAAAATACATAATAATTGTATTGGTCAGATAGAGTAACCTTAGTTGTGTCCAAATAGAATTTTAGTATTAGTTTTATCTAAAATGTTTTGCATGGTCATTTTTCCTAAATCCTGAAACGTAAAAAAATTGATTTATTTTATTTTGTATTATTTTGTTTTCTTAGATTTTTTGTAATGAGACAATGCTTGAATCAAAATATTCATAGATCCAAGTGTTTTTATAATCGTTATCAAGTAACTTAAGCTTAAATAAATATCTCTATGTAAATATGGTAAAAATAATCTCATATGTATTGGGAACGCATAGATATATTTTCTTACTAAAAGAATATTTTTATGAATAATTACATGTTAATGTCATTGATTTAATTTATCCACCTCTTACCATATCATTTCATGACACATATTGAGATGTAGCATAAACTCAATATATGCATTTTTCAAAAGTGAATATGAAATGTCAATTTAAAAAAAATGAAAGGCTCAGTATATTAGATATATATGTTTGTAGTAGAGTGTACATAGTTCCCTTGTTTGCAGGAAAATTATTTTATTGGGATTCTTATTTTTTTGCGTAAAATTATTACAATTGGTTGTTTAATTTTTATTTTGTGAAATATATCAAATGTTTATAAAAATTTAATTATATATTCAAATATGAGGGAACCATAAAATAAAATTGGGAATTTATTTTAGTAACATACCTTAGATGCATTTATATTTATCAAAAATGAATTAATATATTGATGTAGATACTAAAATATGATTTATATAGCTTATCAGTCTTGTGTACTTGAAAAATACCTATTAGGGTTCTACCCTTATATTTAACACCTCAAAGATGATGAATGGATGATATTAGAAATCTTATTATGCCTAAATACTTATCGTATGGTCTATCCCTATCATTTATGATGACCAATATATCTTGGATTGTAAATAAAATTTTAAAAACTAGTATATATGCTTCATTATTAGTTTCAAATCCTCCACAGCTTCCTAGACTTTTCAACATGTGTGTCCCACATACAAGAATATGCTTAATTCAAGTTATAAAATTATTATCAAGTTTCCAATCCTAAGAATTCATAAAATTAAAAAAAAAAAATCAATTTATATGGGTCATCCCATTTATTTTATTTAATCCTATCATGAAATATTTTCAAAGGGTGTTGTATAAAAACAAATCTAAGATTACTATTATTCATCTAGAGAATACCAATTTATCACCTATTCAATATCATTCAATCAATTGAAAAAATGAGTTATATTACCCTATTCTTCCATATTTTTATATTAGTCATAGGAGAAATCATATTGTAGGTCTAAATCACTTAAATAACAACACACGAGCGTCATTGTTCAAGCTACAAACTACATCATTGAATGCATTTTCATATAGCATATTTCACCCTTGTGCACACATAATCCAACACCTATGGGAATAATACATATTTATTAGGCCCTATATGGAGTATTGGATATGGAGTCAATGCTCATTTACAATGAAATCTTTGAGCTGAACTCGACATTATAATCCCACTAACCCATTTTTGGTAAGTTAAAAAGACTAAAGGTGAAGAGCTAGGGTATGACCCACATACATTCATTTACATCCTCTCTGTATGAATAAAATAAAATAATATAAAGGTGAAAAACACCAAAAGGGTCAATGTGATCACATCACAATATAATGAATATTACGTATAAGACATTTGCATTGAGATTATGAAATAAGTGTTGACATAAATGTCCTAGGGATGATGGAAGGGTATATGCCTCCAAATGTAATATCTTTAGAATCTGATGATTTAATCCTAATATTTTCTCTATGTGTTTCCACTTTTTTAATCCTAAAATCTTCATGTACATTTATAGATAAGTTAAGTATTATATCTTATTCATGTCTATGAAATCAAACTACTATTTTGAGTGTACTTTATATATTTATTAAAACTTAACATATTCATTTAGAATATCTATTTATATGATTTTTAAATTAATTATACTACTCTAGAATATTTTTTTTCATCCTTATGCATAGGCTATCAAATTATCCCTTAACCCCACATATACATAAAAAGGTTAGAAATTTAGTGAACCTGACCACTATGTCTTCTCATGCAAGTCCTAGATTTTTTATAAGGTTTTTATCCTCCTAAGGATTTTTCTTGTTGTAATTATTCACATTAGTTCTATCATTTGTAGACAATGTAGGCATACTCATAGATTATGTGGTGTCCGTACTTAATATCTTGAGCTACCCATTGGGCCATCTAAAATGACTCAAGTTATTACCATGTCAAATTATGTTGATAATGATAGTGATAATAATTACAATGAGACACATACTAAAAACATATCTGAGAGATGATGAATTTGATCATCAAAATAATGAAACACATGAGTATAATAAAAATGACCAAGTTGACCAATAACAAGTTAAATTTATTGCATTTTTTCAAGATCACATTTGTACAAACCCTAAGTATCTCTATAATATCCTAAATATTATATTAAAACTAATATAGTAAAAGGTTTTAGTGATAAACTATTACTCTCTACTAATAGAAATATTTGGGATATTGGATATGCCTATAACATGTCTTCCCATTTCCATACCCTTAAGCACAATATTTCCTATTATATCTAGTGTGTTCATGGGTTATTTTTTGAAACCATTATTTCCTAAAAGTAAAAAAACTATTGATACATATTCCATGGGAACAATTAAAACTAAAACCTAATTACTAGTTTCAATGCCTAAATCAACACAAGAGGTTTTTTCATCCCCTTTGTTGACTTTTCAAATATCAAATATTAATCCTAATGGGTCTATAGAGTAAACTCTTATTCAAGTTATAAATTTTTTTAACTATAAGGTTACTAAAATTGAACAAAATTATTTGAAATAAACCCATGTTATTGATTCACAATATTTATTACAACATACTTCAATCCCTGAGATATATTTGCACCCTTATCCAACTAGACTTCTTGCACCTAAGTTCACAGTTTATGATGAAAACGTTAATCCTAAACACCATATCTCATATTTATATACAACATTCCTTGGTTATGCTTCAAAATATATAATTTTGTTTGAATTATTTCTAAGGAGCCTAAAATACTATGCTTTAATGTAGTTTTATGACTTATCAATCCAATCAAAGGAAGCATTCAAACCACTATCAAATAAATTTCTAGCACATTTCTCCATCAACAGCAGTGAAAACATGTCATACTCCCAAATTTAAAAGATTAAATAAGGAACAAATGAATCTATCAATTAATATGTTTTGAGATAAAAAAATATTTGACAAAATGACAAATCCAATGGTAGATAAATAGCTTCAAGACATATTCAAGATAACTTTTCTTTCCCTGTTACATGAGTCCATTGATTTAGAGCATTTAAAATAGTTTGATGACTTATTCCATATTTTTGTAGGTCATTAAATTCAACGTATTTACTTGAACAAGATTAATTATGTATAAAATACACTAATTAGATCTACTACCAAATTTCATATCAAACTAGGCTACAAGGTAAAACCTACGTAACCAAAAATGGAAAAAAACTGTAATGATTAATAGTGTCATAAAAACCTAATCACCTCATCTTATTAAATGTATCTAAAATTAAATTTACATGATTATTTTAGTTTCCACTTTTGATACTTAAAAATCATGTGGAGTGTCATCTCATATCTCTCCCTCCTCCCATAGAAGTTTATATGAGTTGACCTTGAAAAAAATGATGTGATGAACCTAATGCATATTTTGATAATAACCAAGGTCTTAGGCATTATAAAAATAAATTTTATACCTTGAATCATAAATCCAAAATATTTTTGATAACCTATAGATTACCTTTGGTGATCCTTTAAAGAATTTAGGTTCACAACCTAGTGATCATCAAAACTAGAAGATATTTAACAATCCATTACAAGATAATTCTAAGAAAAATCCAAAAGTTAAAAAGGAATATAATGCACATAATCATTCATCAAATTATGGTAACCCATTATATGTTATTATTGGAAGGTATACATATTCAATACCTCATATGGTTTAGATACCTTCTATTTAATTTGATGAAAGTGAACTTTTCAATTATGACTCATATCTTCTTTCATAATTTATTTTAACATACCTTGATCGTCAATGTATACATAGTATTATGATTAATAATGGATATAATGAGAGCATGATTACCATGAATTTACATACAAATTTGGTATATACACATGATTATTTATACCATTTGATAAAAAAAATATATCATTTGATAGGACATCACAACATGATATTGGTGATATTGATTTACCTTTATAGGTTGGTGCAACACATTAGGTCACTACCATTTTTGTTATATAACATATGAAATTATTTTATATGTTATTGGGATGACCTTGGATACATAAAATCCATGTAGTATCTTGAAAACTATTTGGGTTTATTAAATGCATTAATACCAATAGGGTTGTAAAAGTTTCTAACATTTCATATAAACATCCACTTCAACAAGAGAAGTTTATTCCAAGAAAACTAACTATAAAAACTATTAAGGTTAATAATCCATAAAATTATTATCAAAAATAAATCCAATTTCTTAGGATTCTCATACTTGAGAGACCATTTCACTAGAGATGTGCATTGGATTCCACATAATCCTCATCGACACCTATATGGTCTACCAAATTTATAAGATTAAATAAACATGTTTTATTATAATAACACCTAGGAAACCATAGAGAACTAAAAAATAAGTTACAATAACCCTTATTATTATCTATTTATGATGAAAAAGTCCTATAATACATAAATTAACTACCATATATTTTATTTTTTCAGCGTATGACACCTAGTCATGCTCCTTAGTAGTATCAATAGTTTGAAGTACCATATTGTGATTTTAGAACTACCTATTAGGATAAATTATATGGTATTATTTATTATAACTTATCCATTTAATAATATTAAAAAA
The DNA here is from genome assembly GCA_037957365.1 of Torreya grandis. Taxonomy (NCBI): domain Eukaryota; kingdom Viridiplantae; phylum Streptophyta; class Pinopsida; order Cupressales; family Taxaceae; genus Torreya; species Torreya grandis. The sequence continues at coordinate 310,775 of JARHVA010007723.1, read as the reverse complement.
TAAAATAAAAAATAAAATATTTAAGAAAACACATAAACATTTAAATAATTTAAAAATATAAAAAATTTAGCATACACATGTTTACTAACTCATTGTCATATATGATGTTTACTTTATGTTAGTAGATAACATATATTTTTTATATGAATATATTATTCACACATAATTTAGTCTGATACATGCATACACTAAATCCATGATACTTTTACATACAAATGTTGGACCTTTACTCTTCCCACATGGCACACTACACTCAAGAATCTACTTTGATGATCATGATTGATAAATGTTTTATAAGTTTATGATCAACTTTTTATTATCATGTTGAGCTTATATATTAAGACATAAACATTCCTATAATCATGTAGACATTTTTTTTAGTGTACTTTATATGTTATTTTAGATGACATTTTTATTAACAAATATATGCAACGAGTAGTATGATATGTTTATTATGGTTGCTTATACTTCATTTATTCAAATTTTCACTTCCTTGACTATCCTTATTTTAATTAATTTCATATTTAATATGGAGCATTTTAATATTTTACTTTATGTGCCTTCATATGTTGCTTTATTTTTCTATTTATAAATTTGAATATGTTATTCCTTGGATTGTGAAACATTTGAATATTGCCCTTGTTTTTTGTCTTCTTATACCCATTTTTGAGACATTGAGTTGTCTTGTGTTCATGTTGTATTATTTATTGAGCTTGTAATATTAATTTATATATGTTTCCATCTTAATAAAATGCATATTATGGATTTTTTTGATCATATGCTGCATGACTCATTGATATATCTACTTAGACATGCTACTAATATATTATACATGATCCATGTAGTTATCTTATCCTTTTAATGTAATGAAACTACCATATTCCATTTCCTTCACCTCAAAATTGGTGGGGCAGAGGGATAATAGTGGGGGAATGACATAAATATATGATCTCCACACTTATAAAATTCTTAGAATTTATTGAATTTTTTTACAACTTACATTATTCATATATAAAATTTGGTCTAAATATTATACATTACACAAATTATAGAATAGGGGTTAAATTTTAAAAGATAATTCACATTGAGACACATTATAGGTTCATTTTCTATGCAAGTGTACTAAAAATTTCAAGTACATATTCAAACTTTTTCAAACATATTTATTAGGAAGCTCTCATACTTTACCATCAAGCATCATTTTCACCTGGAAATAATGTTTTGAGTATTTTTTAATCTATAATAGTTAGTTCATGTTAGTAGTATGATTGATATTAATTTTACTCAATGGCTTATTACATTTGGTAGATTGAGTTGTTTATATACTTAACTTGTATTTTATTGTACTATCACTTGATTCGTGTGATTTAGATTCAATGATTTCAATGGTCATGTTGCAAATAACCCTTGCACTAGATTGGAGGCATAAATACCTTACAATATCCATATTCATAAATTATATGTTTAGTTTTGAACCTCCTTTATCTCCAATGATTTATATGGAAGAATATTTACTAAGTCAATGTATCAAGGGGAAACATGGTTTCATCAACATAGAGGTGTGTTCCTTCCTTGCTCTATTTATTTTGAATATTTTGAATTATATCAAAGTTAAAAATATATGCATTGATTTATAATATAAAATATTCTTTTTTATAGTTAATACACTATTAAAACACTAAAATGTTTCTAAAACAAAGATAAGATATGTTATACACACCTACATACACACTTTTTTCCTTTAAACCAGATATTTTAATTTTTATACATTACTATATTAAAGGAGAGGAAAAATTAGATACTAACATATGTTTTATATATAATATTCTATTTTTTAATTCTAGCTAAAGGGGGGAATTTTTTAAACTAGGGTCCCTAGACCCTAGGAGAAGTACAAAGAAATAAGAAACCATGGTCTACCAAAGAAAAAACAAGAAATATGACCAAATAGGACAAGAGACATAAAAAAAATAACCCTAAAACCAATAAATAACAACTAAAGAAACTAGTCTAAATCTAATTACTAGAAACATCCTCCCAAAAAGATTTCATCTTCTTAAGATTTGTATCAATCTAAAACAAAAATTTATCTTAGTCCATGCCATACTAAGATCTATTGTACTACCCCTTCTTGTTTTTCCCTTTACCAGTGACATTGGCATCAAAAAGCTCACCAAGATAAGCTCATAGGTTTCCAACATTATAGATGCCTTCATAAATAGTAGCCTTGTTGCAATTCACTAAAAAACTTATGTTGTTATGAAGTTTCCTATTATTTAGTTTTAATAGCTCCACCCTAAATGAGAGACTCTGAATTTGTTGGTCCTCCTCCCTGGATGAAAATATTTGACTCATCCTTGAGTTTTCCTACTATAGGGAGCTTACCTTACCTTTCAGCTCTATAATATCTCACATAAATAAATGCATAATAGATTTTTGAATTTTGATCTCTTCTAATATATTATCTAATCTGTCCTTACCTTTAAGAGAGGTAACCAAATTTTTTAAGTCCTCATTTTGATCCTTTAGATGTTTTTTCTGAGAGGTTTCCCCTTTATCTATGGGAACATAAGTAGGCCCCCTATTTGCAATCTCAGATACATGGATTATGATCCAATTTGTTTCCCTATTTTTATTCCTTTTGACACTCCCTTGGATATTTACTACCCTCTTCAACATCAATAAAATCGTCATCTAAAACTCCCATTTTACTCTATATATCTTGATGCCCCTAATTCCCTTGTTTCCATTGACTGAACCTTCCAGGCTTAGATCTACTCTAAAGTCATTAATTCATGTTTTCCTACAACTCATAATTCCTTTCATCATCTTATTTAATCTTAATCTCCATAGGTCTCTTAGTGTTCTTAGTAAACCTGCTCAAACTACCATGGTATTTTATCAGAACTTTTTAAAATTTTCTATTTTCAACATGCCCCTTCTCTATATTTTCCTTCTAGGCTTGAGGTAAATTTGGGTTGATTTTATTCATGCCATTAAAATATTTAAAAATGAGATAGATCACTCCCTCATTTTTAATGGTTGAGTAATTACTATATTTACACTTCATAATCAACACCTCCATGGATTTTAGAATAACAAATAGAAGACTGAATGGCACACCATGCTTGAAATAATTCAACATTTTAAATAAGGACCATATAATATTATTAATTTATACATGAAAATACATTTAAAGTCTTTACCCTTCAATTTTAGATCTCCTTGGTGTTGAAAGGTTAGTATTTGCCATTTCACTGAGCCTAACTATTTGTTTTATGATTTGACTCTATTATTTTTGATGACTTAAAACTACTATGATATTTAGAAAGATTGAACATTGATATATATCCTCCACCATCGGTTTTATATCCTTGGTAAATTCATATCCTATTAGAAACTTGTGTCCCACATAGGGACACTATTTTTGATGTAAGTGTATAGATTCTTATCAAGTATCCAGTCATAAAAACTCATAGTTTTCAAATATTTAAAATCTTGTGTTAGCCCACTTTATTTATTTAACCCTACCTTTAAATATTTTAAAAAGGTGTGGTTTATAAAAATTTATAATATTACTCATTATTCACCTAGAAAATAACAAGCAAAAATCCATTCAAGATCATTCAATCAATTGAACAATTGAGTTTTACCAACCTATTCTTTCCTATTTTCATATTAATCACATAAATATTCATGATAAATATTTGAAGCACCAAAATAATAGACCATGAGTTATACTTTTCAATTTACAAGATAGATTATTTCATGCCTTTGAATATATTATATTTCACCCTTGTTCACACAAAATCCAACACCTAGGGGAGAACTACATATGTCTAAGGTTTTCCTTGAAGTATTGTCTATGTAGGTAGTGTTCATTGATAATGAGGTTCTTTAGGTCAACTTGAGATTGGGAGGCCACTAACCCATTTTTTTAAAGATAAACATATGTAAGGCAAAGATATATGTTTTGATCTATATTATTTCATTGATATCCTATGCACATTAATGAAATACATCAATGTAAAGGTGATATAAAGCCTAGAAGGATCTTGGTGGTCACTTCACACTATTTTGAATAGTTTTTAAAGGACAGTTTCATTGATATTAAGAGAGACACATCATTACAAATGTCCTAGGGCTAACACAAGTTTCCAATATTCTAAAAACAATATTTATAGAATCTAAAGGCCGGATCTAGATTTTGTCTCTACCTATATACTTCTTATATTTGATTGCACCTTTATAGATAAGCTAATAATTATCTCTTCTTCTTTTTTAATGTAATCACAATATTGTTTTTAGTCAACTTTATATATTTAGTATAACTCAACATTTTAATTTAGAATATTCATTTATCTACATTTTTAATTATTTTTCCTTCTCCAAAACAGTTCTATTCATCCTTGTGCATAGTATATTCTACCCCCTAAACCTTCAACACCTAATATCCAAAAAAAGTGTTAAATAATTGAATAATAAACCAAAGCCACATCTATAGTTATGAATGACATATAAATTAAATTAAACTATACATAAATTATCATAAATGGTAAAAAAATATATCACATGAACAAATGTTATATTATTTTTTCAAAAATATTTTTAATATTAATAAGGGAAAAATTATAAAAAATAATTTGAGACTTAGAATTAGAGTTTTTGCATTCTGTAAATCTTGAATATTGTACTTATATCTCATTTTAAAAATACCTGGATTGACAAATGAATAGTTCCTCTTTATTTTGATGGAATTATATGCCAATAAATTAATTCATAATTGTAATATAAGTCATAAAAAATTCTTATTTTATATTTTCCTTGAATATATCCAACTTATGCATAGAGCTTCCTATAAATATCAATTCATCTACAAAGAGGCATGCATATAACACATTATAACCTAATTCTTGTATGTAAAGAGTTGGTTCATTTTCACTTCTTAAATATACTTTATCTAATAATTATATATCATTTATTAATTATTTAATCATTCTTTGTCCCATAAATATCCTTATGCAACTTATATAACCAAAATTATTTATCTTCTACCTCAAAACCTTGTGGCTGCCCCTCATATACTTATTCAATAAACTCTTTTAGAAATGCACTTTTTACATACATTTTATGTATTTTATATATTTTAGGGTTAAATATATTAATAATTAGTATTATATTAATTTTTTTATTGTATCATAGGTTTCCTAATAGTCAACCCCATATGTTTTTACAAATCCTTTTGCAACCAGTCTAGATTTTAGCTTGTCAATTGTTGCATCACACTTGACTTTAGTCTTCCATACCCACTTTGTATTAATGGATTTTTTTGTAAATGTATGATAAAATAAGGTTCATTTATAATTGTTCTCAATATAATTCATCTCTAATTTTATAACATCACCCATTCTTTCTTTTGACTAACTTTTGCATAACTTCTAGGTTCAGTATCCATTGTTGATAATGTAAACATAGTACTCTAATCATAATAATCATAAAAAAAATTATGTTAATAAAATTAATGACTTATAATTATCCTATCATAAATTTTAACTAAAATTTAATTGGTTAGACATGGATTGAACAACCATTTTTTCTTTCTTGGAGTTGATGAAGGTGCATGACTAGTCTCTTGCAAAGAGATAATATTACTTCTTTTTGAACTAGAAACATGTGTAATAGTTTGTAATATTAAAAATAAACTTAAATAGGTTACACCCCCTTCACCTATGACCTATGTATATTTAATTATGATGATTTTTTTCTACCATTTCCTTCAATTGCATGGAATTTCCATCTCTTAATTGCACGAGCTTTTGAAGGAATCATTTACCCAGTTAATACCATATTTTTGACATGTCATGTGATTTGAGAAACTCAGATCAAGAGATAAATAATTATTTCCATAATATACTCCCATAATACATGTGGTAAAATTATTTTATGTTTCTTCAACATCACATTGTTGAGCTTGAAATGCTTTCATTTCAATCTCCTAATTAGCTTTATTCTTAGATGCTAGTATCCTACAATATTTTATCATGTGTCTTGGTTTTCTATAGTATTAAGAGTTAAAGTATTTATTAATCATACATATTAATATATATTTAAATTTATAATTTTAATTTGAGATTTTTAGACTCAATTTATTTTTTTTTAAATTTTTTTATTTAGTCTTTGACACCTTTACCTTGGTTTTAAGTTCTTATTCTTAATCTCATATGTATAGTCTATTCTTATCCAAAAGGAAAAGAGATAACTCACTAACTAATAATCACATATAAATGTTCATGTTCATACACTCCTTAAGAGTGATATAATATAAAACCATATTTGATGTAAATATCTCAAAAAATCCCTTACTATAACACTATCTTGGATGTTTTTTACGTAAACCCTCTTTCTATGAACTTAGTAAATTATAATTATGTATTATTCTCAAACTCCTTCATTACCAAATATTATAAGATTCTAAAAATTCATTATAAGAGTTTACAATTTTCCTTGTCTTACCTTCATATGAATTTTTCATGGTATTCCATATCTTATGGGCATTTTTGTATCCTAAAATTATTGGGTAGATGTTTGGGTCTGTATCACTCCTAAGATAGAATAAATATTATGCACCCATATTTTCTTAAATTATGCTCGGTTATTTTCTAATCTTGAGCCAATTTATTTCAATCCTCATGTGGTGCATAGCCATGGATAAAATTCTATAAAAAATATTTTCCATACAATAATTCTTTTTCAATTTATCTCTTTCATACTCAAAGTTGTCACCTTTAAACACATGAATATTCATGGAAGTAAAATTGACGAAAGCCATGTATACTTATAATAATGGCCTGAAACCCTTCCAAAAATTTCCTAAATAGGATATTATACCAAATTAAGGATTTAAATGTATGTATGTCTATAAATTATCTCTTATTTAATCTAAAAGTGGATATATATAACATCCAATATGTCCTATAATTTCTATTTATTAATCTATTAATGTTGTAAGTGTAATTAATAACTGAATATGCAATGAAAAAATAAAATTACGCTCGTAAATATTGTTAGTTCTCATTTTTTAATATGTGAAATAAAAAATTATATCTTAAACATTCAAAATATTTTCCCTATTAGAATACTTATCCACACCTGCTTTTAGATAATTATCACTAATAAATTTTTTTTTCCTAAAACAAGCCTAATACAATATGACTTGCATGACAAGTTATTTAAAGAAAAGCATAAAATAAAAAATAAATTAATTAATTGAATTTAAAACTAAATAATATATAACTATAATTATAAAATTAGCTTATAATATAACTGAAAGTAGACTAAACAAATAAATGCCAACATGTATTCAAGGAAATTTCAACATGCAAGAAATTTTGCTCAAGTAGTCAGATCATTCAACCTACTCAAATATGGTGTCACAAATTTCATTTTTTACTTAAATAAACTTTAATTTCAGTAAAATAACACTAAAAATGGTTCTTAAACTATTGGGAACTCATTTGAATACTTAGATAATTAATTGAACTTAACTAGTAGTTCCATTTATTTTTAAAGAAAATACCAAAAAGTGTCTGAAATTGACCAAACCAATATTTTAATACATAAATTAATTACATAACCTTGGTAAACACATAAAAAAAAAAAAAATAAAAAATAAAACTAATAATAGAGTACCTAAATAAGAATCATACTCAATAGTTTGTGAGGAATGTTTAGTCATATCTAAAGTGCTACAATGCAACTCAAAAACTAGAAGCCAAGAGGCATAAGTAGTAAATGATGTGATAATATGAAAATATGTGAGGAAGGCCTGAATTTATTAACTAAAATTCACTAAAATAAAATAATGAGGTGTAACTATGAATATGTGATAAAGGTTTTTATAACCTAAAAGTGATAACCACAAAAGGGAATATCATGAAAATGATGTAAATAAATAATTTAAAAAACCATATTGGTGATGTATAGATCATTACTAGGAATGAGACACACTAAATAATTTGGTGAGGCTAATAACTATCAATATTAATTACATAGGACAGTCCAACTAGTGAACATAAAGTGTGGTATAACAAGTGAATTACATATCGATGAAGCCCTTTCTATATATTCAGCATGACCCTAGTTTTCTTATGCTATAAGGTATTTTAGGAATCTCCAAATTGAATATGCACCACCTATACCAAGTGAATTAGATGTCTATCCCATTTTTCAAGAGCTCTATTAGAGAGAAAGAGTATGCCATTGTCTAGTCCCAAATAGATATTATATATAGTCACCCAGATAGAGACATAAGGCTCCCCATATATGATAGATAATAATTATTCTCATCCCATGAATGATAATATTAATGGATATTAAAATGGATCCTACCTTCCCACAACATGTTACCTAATCCTCGTGACCCTTATAACATCATCATAAAGCTAAAATAAGGGTTGAAGGATAGAAAGAAGAATAAGGTTAATATGATAAGAAGGTAATTAATGATAACAATGAAAATTATACCTAAGAAAAATAAGGTAAATAAAGGTTAAAAGTAAAATGAAATAAAACAAAAGAACCAAAAAGGAAATAATGGTGTAAGTGAATTTAAATGAAACCAATGAACCACAAAGGAAACAATGGTGGTAAAAATATTGTAGAAAGAAATAAGACTCAAAAATTTGAATAAAAATGATATATAAGGGACAATAAAAACCTATGTTGATGTATATATCAAGGATGGCACATGTAATATGAGCCAATTTGTCTCAAAAAATTTCATGAAGTTCAATTTGGTGATGATTGTAAAGGATGGAAAGATTATTGAAGGGTACTTCATGACAAGGATTAAATATGAAGAGACCAAAATATAATTGGTGGGCATTGAAATATGCCCCAAAAGTGTGGATAAGATTAATCATGGGCATTAAAATATACACTAAAGGTTATATTATGTGCAACATAAGGTGACCAAACATGTGTAGTATTAATATGAAGGGAATCTAAAGATTACCCAAAATGTAAAATAATAATAGGATGGGCATCATAATATGCCCCAAAATATGGGGGATAGATGTGAAGGAAATGACCTAAAGATTGATAGGGCTAGAAATAATGTCAAAGAATATATGGAGTTGTGTCATAATAAGAAATGTGTCATCTAAGGTAATGTCATGATATTTGGGAGGTGATATAAAACTATGATCAATGTATCAATGAGGATGATATAGTATATAAAACTAAGACTTGGATGAACTATACTAGATAGGTCTATATATTCTAATTAAATAGGACTAAAGTAGACTTTATTACCCAAGTCAACACTATCTCGATAAATAGTACTGGAATGAACTATACCATCCAAGTTGACATAGTTTGATAAACTAGGAATAAAATGGATTATATCATCTTGGTCGATAAATTCTAAAGGTATAATAAGATTGAAATGAATTGTAATGGAGTGGTTGATATATTATGGTCAAATATAAGAGCCTAACTAAAGTGAATTGCATCAACCAAGCTAGTACAATATAATTAAACATGTTTAAAATTATGAACACAATTATTTTCATGGATGATGTAATTTACTATATATGAAAGAACTATATTGACACTTTCTATGTGATAGTTGATGTAGTTATCTAGATGTTAAATAACTATATTAGCATAGTCTAATTGGTGGCTAAAATAGTTGAATGGATGTGACTAAAATTATGTAATTTTTTATTGGTAGATATAGTATAATAGAATTTATTCAAATATATATGAATAAATATGATGGATATGAGTATTTATACAACTTTAATGATAAAAATCACTTATAATTCACCATGTGGTGGGCATTTTAACTAGTAATTCCTTGGGTTGATATGACCTAAGAGGTTTAGGATTAAAAAAATCAACTACTCATTTAAATTTGTTCATGTTAATTTTCCTTTCCTTATTTATGCATGAATGCAGATCAGTTGTTGAACAATAATGGATGAGTTTGGATTATGATGGTATTGACATTAATCATGAGCTTTCTAAAGGATTTAATATAGTTTAGATAATATTTTTGTGTAAGAGTGTCCAGATTGAAATGTGGATCAAACAAGGAACCAATAAAGAATTGTTGAAGTTAATGAAAATTATAATGAGATTGACCTATCATATCATTACACTAACAAAACATATCAGGATTGAATATTTTTTTAGGAAGTTTGGAAGACTCAAATCTCATATATTTAGAATGTGGTAACATTATTGAGTTTTTGGAGACTCAAGAGAGGATGGGAATGGGTTTTTTTTGGGTTTAGTATCTCTATTATTAGGTTATGAGGAAGGATTAATTTTGTATGAATTGGTATAACTAAAATTATTTGATGATTCTTTATGAGATGATTAAAATTTACTCATATGATTTCTTTTCCTTTTTCCTCAATCTAAAGTCTCTTATAATGTCTTAGGGAAAACATATTAACTTTATATAGAACAAGGGATTTAATAAATTTAGTAGAGAGTTTGAAAATATTATCATCATTCATGTTATGTTTACTTTATGATCTAGATAATTCCATCATTTGATGAAAGCTTCAAAATATTTATTAGGAGATTGTCTCACCTTGATGAAATGGCTAAGGTTATTTTATTTAAAATTATTATATTGAAATTACTTAACTAGAGAATTACTAAATCATCTAGTTATGTAATGAAATTACTAGGGATTTTTTTATAACTTTATTATGCACCTTCTGTGAAGGTTTTGACTAGACATTTGGTGATAGAAAAGGTGTTAGTTTTAACCATTACTTATAGATATTTACAAATCATTTGGTAAGGATAATAAGATATTTAGTCTCATCATATATGATAGTTGGAGATATGTTTCCAATGTCTATGAACACAATAAAATATCTAAAGGTTAGTTTTGAATATGTTAAATAATTTTGTTTTGAATTGGAGATTGAGGGATCATATTCCATTTGGCGTATCTAAAATGAGGAAAAATATTATGATTTGGTTGAGTGAGGATGAATTGATACTATATATCCATTTGAAAAAATCTAGTTTTGTATTTGTAGCATTTGATTCATAGTATAAGTTTGCATAATGTTGAATTGATGAATCATTTATTAAAGGACTTCAATTATATCTAAAGATGTATTTTCATTGGAATTATTAATATTTTTAGATGGAATAGTAGTATAAAAATCTTAGGAATTCAATCATATGTTCACCTAAATATAAGTGTAGATAAATCCTATACAAGGAAAAATAATACATTTATTTACTAAAAAACAAACAAAATCTACCAACTAACTGAAATAGAGGAAAGAGTGTAAGGTTAAAGATATGTACCTTGATGGGAACCCATTGAGCCTCAATATCCCCCTTTTCTAATGGTGATTTGAAATATATATTTGTGGTTCTGAAGGCTTCAAAGGATAGACAACATTCTCTAAGCCAAATAAGTACCTTCTATAAAATATCTAAGAGTTCAACAAGAAAAACTTCCTTCAAGATAAGATTATACCTATAACACCTTAAAGTTTGATTATGGAATGAAAATGAGCATAATCTAAGTAGACAGGTGAAAAATATTATGTTTATCTTATTTGGAATTAAATATAATAATATATGTAATTTTTAAATAATCTAATTTATACTAAACTAATGGTATCATCCAATTCAATGTCGATTAATGGGATGTCAACATAAATATAATTGCATTGTCTACTCAATGTAGTTGGAAAGACTCAAAACTACATTGGTCTAGCCAATGTAGTTTGGAAAGAATCAAAACTCCATAGGCCTAGCCAATGCCATTTGGAAAGTTCAAAATTACAATCCTATCTAATTCAATTTATAAAGTTAGAGAACTACATTTGCCTCAGATATGTATTTGGAAAGACTCAGTTGTGAGATTAGGTTGTGTGTGTGTGTGTGTGTGTGTGTGTGTGTGTGTGTGTGTGTGTAAAATAAACATATAATTATTATTCTTTAAATTATATTTTTATATATAATTTTAGAATGTCTAAGGCTAGTTGAAAACATATAGGAGTTATAATTCACATTCTAGGCTTTAGAGGGTCAGTTGATTTAAGTCCTAGCCATATTTTAGGGTTTCAAGATTTCAGGAAGGCATCATAGGAGGTAAATGGAAATAAAATATTATGAATATAGATAGATAGTAGGAATGATAATATCATTATATGGAAAATAACATCTCTATATAATCAATAAATGCCTATCCATCCCTTTCCTATTGCACCATTGAAGGTGTGCACTTAATGAGATTGAAGGTTGACAAGTTACTATAATAGAAAGTATTAATATTTGATAAATATGTAAAATATTATTCATATATGAAGGGAAATTTGATAGTTTGAACACATATAAAAATTATAGGACCACAATGAGCTAAGCTATCCTCAATCACCCCTTGATGACTGACTATTGACTACATATTACTTACTCAAAGGAAGGAAATTAATCACATGCATTTTTACCAACTATAGTTATTATGAAATTATGCTCCTTAACAATATGAATGAAAACATACATATGGCATTGATGATTCAAAATGATCTCTTGAATTAATTTAAAATGCTCTTGGCTTGTCTTAAGGATACTCTTGTGAATGATTTTGAATTTGGATAGAATATGGCATAATTTATTAATGAGAAATATCATGTACGATTGAAAGAAGTGAATATAAAGTTGAGATAATGAATTATGTTTGGTTTGTATTTATAAGAAAAACCTTTTTAACTTTTCCTTTAGTAAACCATGTAGAAATATAAAAAGGTTTAGTTTAAAACTTGAAAACTAGACATTATTTAGGACATGGCTAGCCTAAGTGGCTCATACCTACCTAGCAAGGACCTATCTAAAAGAATAATGGAAATCTATCTTTTATCACATACAGTCTGAAGATAATTTTAAGCATCAAGAGAATTTTACATTTAGAGTTATATGTAATAGTGATGATAATAAAAGAGTCAAACTCTCATATATATAAATGGCTTAGAGGAATGGTGAATGAGAGTCATGTACTTGGACACAAGTCAAATGGTTTATGTGTTTCCATTAAACCCCCCCCCCTCGCCCCATATTTTCTAATAATAAAATTTATAGAGTAAAACAGAAAGAATTTGAACCTAAGTGTGTATACCACACTTTATCTTTGAGTGGATACATTAGTTGTGTAAAGCACTCAATTTTATAAAAACTTGAAGCAACTCATTAAGTAGTCATTTTTCCATTTTAAAATTAAAAAAATATTAAACGTTGAAATTTCCAAAATAAAGAAGTTAATGTGTACACATGTATATATATGAAACAAAATTTTCCTATAAACTATAATTTTTAATGGATAATTATGGCACCTTATTTAAGAACTTGATTAATTTGAAAAAAATGATAATTCATAATGATCAAATCCTAATTTTATATAAATAATTAAGATAATGAATTAGAAGGATTTATTATTCTAACTCTCATGAATAGGGAGTAGTACCCAATGTACTAACCTAAAAATATGGAACCCTAAGGATTTCTCTATAAATGATGTGAATTCCATTGAGTGTCATAATAATGGAATATACATCACCCACAAAAAATATGGAAACATATAATGGGTTCATTAGAAGCAATCCCATGGTTTTTGAACATTATTAAATCTTAAATTAAATTATGTGCACAAATTGAATGTCACTATTGCAAATGGATATCGATTCTATTTTTTCATGATCAAAATAAAATAGATAATATTAATTCCCCCATTATGACCACATTGTTCATAAATTTTAATTGAAATTAATATTATTCCTTTAAAATTTGAAATTGTAGATTTCAACTTTGAATAAGCATGAGCATGATGAGTATCATGGCTCTTGAATTTGTTCCAAATAATATATAATGTTATGCATTTATATGATCAATTTTAATTGTAATTTCAACTTGTAACCCTGATTTTATAATTATTTTCAATATTCCCATTCATATGCATTCAATTATGCATGACTATATACTTGAATAATTTTATTAGTGACTGCATATGAATGCCATAATAGCCTAGAATTTGTATCATTATGCCAATATATTTCATATGTTTGATTTTTTAATTAAGTTGCATCCTTTAAATCATGTAATATTAATTTTAATTTGAAGTATTTCATGAGCAATTTTAAGTAATAATTAATTTTTTGGGGATTTTTTACTCATGTATATTTTTAGTCATTTACCCAAATGTCCTCATGAGTAGTCATTTAAAAAAATGAATTTATTAACTCATGTATTTTGGTAATAATCATGAGGAAATTAGGACCACTTTATAACACAAAAAATATAAACATTTGTTATTAGGGGGAATAATGGTGAATGTAATTTACCACTTAGGGAATTTTAGTTTGGCCCTCTATCCTATTTTCCCATTAGAAAATATTTTGGTGAGTGTATTGCCTAATAAATTTTCATTTCCACATTTAAAATTAATTTATTTATAAAATTTTAAATTAGAGGGGAATAAGGAAAAGAGACTTGGAATAATTACTCTTTTGTCAAGTTGAAAAGTCTTTGGGCGAAATCAAATAAATATCAAGAGATTAGTATTTTTATAAGAAAATATGGGGAATGTTTATTTAGGAATGGATAAGGATATGGGATAAATTAAACTTAATAAATAATGTCTAATTATTATACCCTAGTTAATTGAAATACATTTTGGAAAGTTTATAAATTGAAGCAGAAGCAGGAAAAAATAGGATCTAAGTCAATTTTGGGAAGGTGGATTAAGTTGGAAACTAGTGGATTTTTCCAATCCATGACACTTTCCTCCAAAATAAAGAAATTATAATTTTGGAACCCTTTTTGTAATATTGTATATTAATATTCCATACTTTCACTTTTATGTATCTTTTATCCAACCAATGATTTCTATTGTGGAACAGTGTGCATGCAGTGTTCTTCAAATCATCCTAGAATGAAAACTCTTGGATGAAGGTGGTATTTAGATAGAAACCTAGGGATCCCAAGGATTTTATTACTAAACCCCTAGATTTATAGATATAATTACATTTAGGATTTGTTACAGAGATTTAAGGAGTATAAATTTTAGCTAGTAGACACTGTTGTATGTAGGCTATCATTGTGAGTAAAGTTGTAGGTGTTTGATTAAGATTTGTTGGTTTAATATATAACATATCAAGTGTATTTGGATTTTTAAGTCAGGGTATTTATATTTTTATTATTATTATTATATGTAATCATATTATTATTATGGTGAAATGATATGTGTTCTGGGTAGTCTTTGTGGTGCATATGTGTGGAACTAACAAGGATTTTCATCCAAATTATGTCTTTTAGTATAAAAATTATATGGGAGTCTATTTTAATTATTTATATATATTTTTAAAATATTTAAATATGATTAATGTGTCATATACATTGGGTTTGAGTATTTGTGATTTTGCACGAAAATTATCAAAATCTAGGTTTATTTAGCTAGTGTAAAAGGCGTATAAATTATACAAGAATTGTTCCCAATACTAAATTTATTTTAGATATTGTATTATGTAATTAAATTTATTTAGGGTAATTTAAATTTTTATCAGAGACAACCTTTCTAGCTTATAGGTTTTTAGTAATAGATGTTTCCTAGTGAAAGAGAAACTGGATATTTAAAATGCGAACAGAAGAAGTTACAAGTAGAGAAATTAAAATTTGAAGAAGTAATTATGGCTGAAAGTGAAATGGGAAATAAATATTTAAATAATAAAATAGATTTTATCAATTCTAAAACACCTTAGAGAACATAAATTATGGTCAGAGAGAGTTGAGAGAGGTGATGGGGAAACTTGTGAGTCAATTAAATATTGGAACTAGTCCTAGAAGGGAAGGATCACCTAGGAAAATTAAATACATAGGTCATTCCATGTAAGAAAACCCAAAACACAAATTCAAAATATAGGAGGAAGAATACTTAATTTCATCCCCTCAGTCCATATGATAAGTTGTTTTAGAATCAACATAAATATATAATGCATACATGAATTTAGATGAAGGTCTCAAAGTTATTATTTTATATCAAAAGTTTATAGAAATGAAAAGGGGATCTACACACCCAAGAGGGAAAGGAAATAATCATAGTGTTAGAGGGAAGGATCTAAAAAATAAGTTGAGAAAACTATCAGCTCCTACCTATGATGGTGGTGATATAATTTTATCTTGGGCTTGGTTACAAAAATTGCAAACCTACATTGATCTCAAATCTCTGAAGGAGAATGAGAACATTCAATTTATTACTCTACATTTGGAAGGTGTTACATATGATTGGTGGTACCATGGCCTAATAACATAAGGCCATGACCAAATAAATAAATTTAAAGAGTTTAGCTAGAGGATTATTGATAAATTCAAGTTAAAGGATGAAGAAGAGTACTTTAAAGAACTCTCTAAAATCAAGTCAAAAACCTCAGTAAGTGCCTATGTAGAAAATTTCTAAAAGATGGATTTTATGGTAAGTGATATTTCATTAAAAAGGTTATTTTTATTTTTATTGATGGTATGATTGAGCCCATTAAAGGCTTTTTCAAAGTTTTCACACCAAACACTTTACAAGATTTTATAAGAAGAGTTTTAACTCTTGAACCATCAGTACAAAGAATCAAGCTGTCTTATCCTCCCAAACCATTCTATCCTGGTCAAAATAAGGATGATTCCTTGAATAATGGAATTCCTACTACTCTCCAAAAATACATTCCTCCTACCATAAAAATGATGGATGAGGATACTAGGAATGAACTATGAAGGAAGAAGCTTTGTTTCACATGTAAAGATCTATGTGCACGTGATCATAGATGCCTAAGTAAAGGGCAATAACATTACATTGAAGTGATATCAGATAATGAAGAAGGTATAAAAGAAGATGAAACTATAGATTTAATGGGAACCATATAAATAGAAGAGATGGGAAAGGAACTTATAGGTGGAGGTACTCTTGTACCCCTATTAAGAGCACGTAAATATCATATTTTTCAATTTTGTGGAGTGCTCAATGGACAAAGAATACAAATACTCATTGATATTGGAGCTACCCAAAACTTCATTTATGAAGAAGTGGTGGTAACTAGAGGGTTACAAATGGAATATTTTTAAGTATTTAATGTTTCTGTTTTAGATGGATTCATAATTCCATGCAACAAAGTGATTAAGCAGCTCAATGTCACTATGGGAGACTATAAGTTATGTTATAAATTCTATGTGGTGAATCTAAATGGAACATATACTATCTTAAGATTATAATGGATTCATTCATTAGATTATTTCTACTATAATTACCAAACCATGTAATTCAAGTTTAATTCTAATGGGAAGGAGATATTTCTTTGGCGATTGTCTAATGGATCACCCTAGATGGTTACATCAAAAAAAATGGAAAGGATCATCTGAAAATGCCAAGAAGGATGGGAATAAAATTATATGTTAACCTCCCTTATTTAATATAAAATTAATTCTAATCCTTTTCATGTTGATATCAAGAAATTGTTACATTCACATAGTATGGTTTTCAATGATTTACCACCTAGTTTACCACCAAATAGAGGGTTCCAACATGTAATAGAATTAGAACTAGGTGAAACACTAGTCATAAATACTCCATAAAACCATAAAAAAAGGTTTAAATAATAAATTTAAAATACCACTAAATAAATCTTAGATATGTATTTCATAAGACCGATTTCTAGCCCCTTTGCATCATTTGTAGTTCTTGTTAAAAATAAGAATGGGACCCTATGCATGTGCATTGCTTATAGAGATTTAAATAAAAAGACCATCACAAATAGGTATCCTATTCCAAGGATAAATTAGATAATATATTAACTACATGGTTCTAATTATTTTTTTGAGATTGATCTAAGATCTCGATATCCCCAGATTTGCATGAAAGATGAAGACCTACAAAAAACTACCTTCAAGTATCATTATGGACATTTTGAATTTTTAGTCATGACTTTTGGGACAAAAAATTATCCTTATATCTTCCAATATATTATGAAACATATATTTAGGGATTAGTTGAGTAAATTTGTATTAGTATTCTTTGATGATATCTTGTTCTACAACATGACATGGAAGGATAACTTAAAACATCTATACATTATTTTGGGCATATTAGAGGAGCATGAATTTTTTAATAAGGAATCCAAATGTGAGTTTGGATTAAATATTTTTTATATTTTGGGCATATCATTATTGATAAGGTAGTATAAGTGGATCAATAAAATATCTAAGCTATCTTAGACTGGCCAACTCATACTACTTTGACACAATTAAGAGGTTTCTTTGGGTTATGTAGTTATTATATGAGATTTGTCAAGGGATTATCTCAATTGGTATACCCTATTGTATACTTGACCAAAAAAAAATCATTTGTATGGATATAACTATATAAAACCACATTTGAGAAAATGAAAAAGGTAATGAGCTCTTGCCCATTGTTTATAATTCATGATTTCTCCCTCCCATTTATTGTAAAATGTGATGCATCAAGAGAAGGGACAAGAGATGCTATAAATAAAATGGGGCATCCAATTCATTATTAAATTAGTAATTTAAAATAAATATATAGTGGATACTATTTTTATGATAAATAAATGTTAACCATAATGCATGCATTGGAAAAATTCAGACAATATATGGTATGTGGAATGTTTTTTATGAAAACAAACCATAATAGTTTAAAATTATTCCTAAGGAAAAAATATTTGAATTATATAAAAAAAAATTGATGATTAAATTAAAATCCTATAATTTTGATATATAATACATGAAGGGGAAGAAAAATATTGTAACTGATGCACTCTTTAGGAAATATACCTTGTATTCTATTTCCTTGAATTATATTGATTAGAAGGATATTATTATGATTGAATATGAAAATAATGATATTAATAATAACATAATTCATTTAATTATTAAGGATGGCAACTATACAATATGTGATTATTTGATATTATACAAAAATACTCTTTTCAGTACTTGAATCTACAATAGAGGAAAAGATTTTAAGAGCAATGCATGATGTGCTAGTAGCAAGTTTGAGAAAGATTCACTTGAAAGGGCATAAAATATTAAGTTATCAATAATGTTAGTGAGTGTATCATTTTACATTAATAAAAAGGGGAATAAGATTTTCCATTAAGATTACTTCAAACTTTACCCATTTCTAGTCAAAAATGGGAGAGTATATCAATAGACTTTATCACAAGTTCACCCAAAGTAAATGGTAGAGATTGCATATATGTAATAGATTATAGATTAACCAAGTTTGAAAAATTATTTTCTATATCATCAGAATATAAATATGCTCAAGTGGTTGACTTATTTTTTTGGGAGATGTTTAGTTGCATGGACTACCACACAATATCGTTAGTAACAGGGATAAAGAGTTTCTTAACTCTTTTTGGAAAGAGTTATTTAGATTAATAGGTACTAAACTCACTCCTATCACTATTTACCACCCTAAAATTATGGACAAATATAAATAGTAAACCAATGGATAGAGGGTTATTTAAGGAATTATACCTCAATTCAGCAATCTACATGGGTTAAATGTCTACATTTGGGAGAATTTTTCTACAATACTAATTATCATATGTCCATTGGCATGTCCTCATTAAAATATTAATATATATGATGAAGTTAAATTTATTTATTTGGTCTCTATATATCATAGGTTGTTAGCAACAAATGACTTCATTAACTATCATTAGGAAGTTTTGAAAGACCTCAAGGATCATATGCAAAAAGCACGAAATCAAGACATATATTATGCAGAAAAAAATTGTAGTAGATAAAATTGAGTCCAAATTATATAGGCCCTATTAAATTATAAATAAAATTGGTGAGGTAGCCTATGAACTGGAACTTGCTCAAGATAGTAATATTCATAATGTTTTCCATGTCTCTTGTCTAAAGAGAGCTTTAGGCCAGTAAATTGCACCCTCCATATATTTTAAAGCCCTAAATGGAGAGGTAAAATTGGTCCTAATCCTTGAAGAGGTGAAAGATATGAGGGTTAAGAGGTTGAGAAAAAGAGATATCACTTAATATTTATTTTGTTGGAAGGGCTTGCCAATTAAGGATGCCACTTGGGAAGGTCCAAAGATTTTAAACCATCCAAATTTGAATTACTTGAGGAAAAGAAATTTTGAGGAGGGAAGAATTATCATGTACCCATATATAAATAATGAATTTATCAAATTTTTAGTTAGAATGGAATAAGGAAAGAGACTTGGAATAATTATTCTTTTGCCAAGTTGAAAAGTCATTGGGAGAAAATCGGATAAATATCAAGTGATTAGTATTTTTTTAAGGAAATGTGGGAAATGGTTATTTAGGAAATGATAAGTATATGGTTCAAGGAAACTTAGTAAATTATTTTTTATTCTTATTCCCCAATTAAGTGCAACACATTTGGGAAATTTTATAAATTGAAGCAAAAGTGGGGAAAAATAGGATCTAAGTCAATTTTGGGCAAGTGGATTAAGTTAAAAATTAGTGGACTTTTCCAATCCATGACACTTTCCCCCAATATCAATAAATTATATTTTTTAACCCTCTTTTTCCTCTTGGATATTAATATTCCCTAATTTCATTTTTGGGGATCTTTTGGCTAACTAATGATTTCTCTTGTGGAATAGTGTGCATGCAGTGTTCTTCAAATCATCTTGGAAAAAAAGTCTTAGATAAAAGTGGCCTTTGTATGGAAACCTATGGATCCCAAATATTATAATATGAAACTCATATAATACATAGATACAATTCCATACAATATTTTTTACAAAGCTTCAATGAGCACATATTTTATCTAGTGGATAATGTTGTATGCATGTTATCATCATGAGTAGAGTTACAGGTGTTGGTTTCCAATTTGTGGGTTTAATAAAACATATATCAAGTGCATTTGGAGTGTTATTTTATTTTATTTATGTTTTTATTATTATATATAATTATCTTATTATTATGGTGAAATTATGTTGTGTTCTAGGTAGTCTTTGTGGTGCATGTGTGTGGAACTAGCAAGGGTTTTTCCCCAAAGTATTTATTTTAGTCCAGAACTATTGTGGGAATCTATTTTAGTAATTTTTAATATTTTTGGAAATATTTGAATATAATCAAGGTTCCATGAGAATTTGGTTTGAGTATTTATAACTTTTCATGAAAAGTGTCAAAATTTAGGTTCTTTTAGCTAGTGTAAAAGGGGCATAAATTATACAAGAATTATTCCCAGTACTAAATTTATTTAAGATCTGATATTTTAGAATTAAATTTATTTAGGGGACATGAAATAAATCATCCTGATATCTAAACTATTACCAATGTGGTTTTGACTCATTACAACCCAATCATGTATTTTAATGTTAAGATGAAGGCTTGAAAGAGTAATTTTAATTTTAAATATATATTAAAAAAAACATAGTAATATTTTTTTGTGAAATACGTATATTTGAAATTAAAACACATAATTGGGTTTTAATGAGTTAATGACACATTATAAATGATTATGAGATCGAGATAATTTATTAGGCACTACACTCACCCAAATATTCACTAATGGGGAAGAGGCTAGAGGGTGAAAATCTAGAAGTGGTGTATTACATTAACAATTTTTTACCCACCCAACAAATAAATTATTGCAATGGATTTGTGTTAAATTTTATCCCTTTTCCTCATGATTAATAACAAAATGCATGAGTTAAAAATGTCATTTTGATAAATGACTACTCACGAATTTCATTTGAGTAAATGATTAAAAATATACACAAGTAAAAATACCATAAAAATTAGTATCTAACATGTAATCTTGTTATATACTCATATTTTATTGGCATTGAATATTTTAACCCTTTAAGGCATAAAATATATGAACCAATAAGCAATTAATTCTTAGCTAAAACCCATATAATCAAAATGGCTAAAATACAATATAAAATAATGATTGTCAAAATTTTGGGTTTTACATGCATGCCCCTCCCCACCCCATTTATTCTACAATTTTATTGGAGTTAAAACTAATTTATAAAATGCAAAAATATAGTTCAAAATTGTGTAAATGGTTACAAGGTGGACTTATCATGTGTCATAGTGATCCAAAGTTTTACTAAAGAAATGTATGTAATTAGATAATTTATTTTCCATGTGAAGCAATAGATATAGTCATAAATTAAATATATAACATATTTTTCAAGTATTGATTATAATTGTATGTGTTTCATGTGATGTTTCATGTGGATTATGTGCTTAACATGAGTAACTATAGATGCCAAGGTTCAAGGATTAACCTAGTCACTATGTATAAAATAAATAAATTATAATGATTATCAATTTCTTGGCCAGGGAAATGGTTACAATTTAAAGCTACGAAATTGATGAGAAAAATCATTTAGGGAAATTAATTTTTTTATTTCTTTTACTTTAGCATCCATTTTGTTGGATATTTTTTTCTTATATTTAACGACCAAGGAATTGAGGGTAATCAAGCTTTAATTTAAATTCAATATATATAGAAAATATAAATAGATTGAGGGATGCAAAAAAATCAATTTGTGATATTGGTCTTCATGACTCTAAGATAAAAATTGGATGGAATCCAAAATGGATTCATAGGCTATAGTGTTTTAGGGTGTTTACTCTCCAAGTTTTGGACTAT
The DNA here is from genome assembly GCA_037957365.1 of Torreya grandis. Classification (NCBI taxonomy): domain Eukaryota; kingdom Viridiplantae; phylum Streptophyta; class Pinopsida; order Cupressales; family Taxaceae; genus Torreya; species Torreya grandis. The sequence continues at coordinate 288,079 of JARHVA010007723.1, read as the reverse complement.
GCACTTTAACTAAATCAACCATTATAAATGGCATGCAAATCAAATTATAAATATATTCCTTAATTCTTGTATTCTTGATAAAAATAGAAAGGATAACATCCATGCCTCTATCATGACTATAAATACGTAGTGATTAAATTATGTAATGAATTTTTATAATGTCCCCTGCATTGTTGTTAATTATATGGAATCTTATGAATCCATATATTAAATATATAATACATAATTGTATGTAAATATAAATTATAAAATTTCATGTAGATGTAAGAAAATTTTACCATTTTGAATCTTTAATGTATATGCCCATTCATTTGAATCTAAAATTTATGAAATTGTACTTTATTCTTATAATGTGAAATACACATGCATGGAATAATCTGTCCCAATAATTAATTTTCTCAAATCACTATGAATTCTATCAGACTATGATATGTATCTTCTAAAAATTATAATTTTTCACGTAATGTGAGATGCATGTGTATGCCATATGTTCTCATATAATGTAGTGATATGTTAATATTTTAAATATTATAATGTGAGATGCTTATGCATGGCATAAACCCCCATAATTTGTACCAA
>JARHVA010007723.1:215000-285000 GCA_037957365.1 Torreya grandis | reverse complement strand
ATAAGTGAGAGACTTTTTTAGGATAAGAGATTAGTGTTTAATCCTTATTTTTATGAGAATAACACACTATATATGTAATAATTTTATATTAAATAAATGTATGTTGATTGACCAAATTGTGTTTTACATACCTTAGCTTTCAGCTCTTCATCATTATAGGGTAGTTCCTATTCGTGGTATCATAGCTAGTTTCATGGACCTCTTTGAAATAAGGAGGAAAACAATGGATTTGAAGTGTGGACCACTTTAAAAACCCATAGAGTGTTATTCCTCCATATTTTTATTCATGTTTTTAATAGGTTATCAGTGAAAATGACTATAAATTATGTTTGTATTATAAATATCAAAAATAAAAATATATATATGGTCTTTTTACATAGGTTCTATTTTAAAAGGGGATATTAGTTAGATTGGGAAATGTAGGTTTATAAAATATGAAAAGAGGTGTTGTTATTATTATAGCTTCAGTCTCATTTATTCCCATAAAAGTCTATGAGATTGTGTATCAATTTGTTACATTGGAGCTCATCAATCCCATATTTGGGAGACATAAGATAGCTCATCGAGGATTCGAGTGTGGAGGGTTCTTCAAGGTTAGAGTAGAATACATTAAATGTGGATCCTCAAGTCCCAAGTTGAGACAAATATTAGAGAATAAAATGAAATGAATAACAATTTTCATCTGATTTAGCATATTTGGGACACATAAGTTTAATTCTTATTTTTCCAAGTTAGAAATTTAATTCTCAATCATTTATCTATAAACTATAGCAATTGCATGTTGTGATGTATTTCATGCATATATTATCCATCATATTTGGTGTTAATGTGGGTAATTAATAAGGAATCAAAAACATTATCATGGGCATGTGGCATGGTGTGTTTTGACATAAAAAATGGGGGATGTACATGGTTTTAGAATGATGGTGACTACACAAACCACCTACTCTCCATTTTGACTATGTTTCATTAGTCTAGCTTTTCCACTATTTCTTGTAAGTGTGTTCAATACGAGGGTCTTATGAAGATAAATTTCAATAGCTTAATATTGAAGCAAAATGTTATTTTAGCATGAGAAAATGAATTGAAGTTGTACACATTTTTTTACAAATAGGATGTGTAAAAGTATAGAAGAGCTTAGGATAAAAGATGATCTAAGTATTTTATTTTGTAAAATTACATTTGGTAAATATATAGAATGATATATTATAGTTAGAATTGATATAAATGATGTGGAAAATACAATTCTCTCAGTCTTTTTTCCTAGGATTTCCTTACATTTTCATATTGTGAATTTTTCATTCTTACAAATCATTCAAGGGTAAAAATATGGGAGATATATATGTCATTAAGGGAGCATACTCTTGATACAATAGTGAAGGTCTAACCCTAATGATCTATGTTGTCATTATCAACTAGTTTTTTTTAAGAGTCATTACCTATGCTTTATGTATGGTTAGGACCCATGACATTTTGATAGGTAATTATCTATGATTTCCATAAGTAATAAGTGGAACTAGAATATGCAAAGGTTTTTTAATATCCCATGGGGAATAAATTATTTTTTGAATGAAAAAATAATATACATAGGTAATGATGATGGATTTGAGTCTAGATAGTAGACAATGTGAGCAATTTTCACAACTAATCCATTAACCAATATTGGTTTCACCCATAGATTTGTCATTAGCATGACTTTTTATCCTTTGCATAGAATCACATTTGATTCAAGTTGAATATCATTTCTGTGACATGTATCTATAGGTCTACATTGTTCAAATGTAAAAATTATAACTATAATGTTTATATATTTTAGAATTTATGTATTATGCATTTTTAATAATATGTCAGTTCCATACGAGTGTGTTTAGTATATAAAATGATGTTATTCTTCTGTAGACATCAATGATGATGTCCTTAACACAAGATCATACCAATATATTTACATAGGGTTTGTATTTTTTATATTTAATAGTAACTTTATAAAGTGTAGTTGTTGTTTTGTGCATCCTTGTTGGCAAAAATTTATTTCCAATGTCAAAAGTGTATCATATGTGTGTCATTACATATGACCAAAATAACTAACTATATACATTGTAATTTATTTCATAGGTTGAAGTTGTCCTAAGTCAACAACAAGTATCATTAAATAGTTACTTGTGTTTTTTTTGTTATGGTGTGAAAAGGCTTCATGCAAATGACTATTTATATCACCAAGAATCGTCAGCCCTATGAAGCTCATTTCATCTATCAGTACATATTCAATGCATCTCATTTCATCTTTAAATTTTTTTATTGTGTGAACATCAAGTGGTTTTATTTCTCTGATAGGAATGTGGAGAGTTTAATGTATCATTGATGTAATGATGTTAAGTTCTACAACACCAATTAGAACTAGTATAATCAGGTCAGCTTTACCTATTTCTATAACTGAATCCAATCTTTTTTGATGTGGTTTATAAGAAATGATTTAATTTTACTAGTGGTTCCTTGTAAAATCATGTGGAGGGAGATGGATGCTATTTTTTGGGCATGCTTCTCAATTATGTTGAATGCATGTTATTGTGTAGTTGACAATTGGTGCATTAGTGGTTCACTTGGGGAACCATTATATGTTTTTATCATAGATGTGCATTTCCAATCTATACATTATTGTATAGATACATGTAGGATTAGTGGTAAATCATAATTAGTCTAATTGTGTTTATTATCAAAGTCATGGTGACCAATAATTTTAATGTCATCTATGTCATTATTCCCTAAATGATGAATTGGTGAGAGGATTTCCTACTCACTCATTTTTGAATTGACAGTCTCTATATCCCTATTATTTTTAGTGTCATCACTGATGGATTGAAGGGTGATGTTTGCATCTACACATTCTCATTGAATATGACATGGATCATAAGATTCTTTGAATTGCTCCCAGTTTGCAATAATTTGTTCCTTTTTGTAGCTAATGTCTATATCAAAATTATGGAATGATTTGTAAATTAAAAGATCTACCTAGAAAAAAAGTTAAAATGAATAGGAATCAAGTAAGGGTTTAGAAAATAATTTTGAAAATATTCTAATAATACCCTAAATACATCTTTATCTTGATTCATTAATTTTTTTCCTATTGCTATGAGACCAACTCCATGTTTCTTCAATGAAATGTATGGCCTCCAAAAATATTGAATGAGATAAATATGCATGAATAAAATATGGAAATATATCCTCTACTAATATGATAGACAATATCCTTTTTAAGGTATGTTCTATATAGACAAGGTAACAAATGTTCTACTATAAATTGTTAAAGGTAATTTATGCAACATGTGGCATGTTTCATGTACACCTATGTATCTATAGATAATTATTTATGAGAATTACTTGTATGCACTCATTTTTGGGTTTTCTATTGCAATAATAAATGATATTATAGCTAGTATATAGTCATTGATTTTATATTTATTTCAATCATTAGCTACATACATACATACATACATACATACATATATATATATATATATATATATATATATATATATATATATATATTTCAACACAACATGGAAGTAAATAACTAGTTGGAAATCTATGTTTGCATTCCATAATAAGATCATTTTTTCATTGTGGATGTTGACTCTATCATAACTCCTTTCTAGGTGATAAGTCTTGTGCCCTTGATTTTTGATAAACATGGTTGAGTTTGGCTATACTAGCCATGGGGATTTATACTTTCATTGGAGAGAAGTGATTTTTTTCAAAAACATGTTGAATCACTACATTAGGTATGTCATTGTACTTGATTCATGAATTCTTCATAATAATTATCAAGATTGATAGTGGATCATAAAGATAATAATGATGTATTTTGGTATGTATTGATTCAATATGTAGGCTGTTAGAGGTGGATTTGGGATTTGACAAGGTAAACATGAAGGTCAAGTTCAATTTTATGGTTGTGTAAATTTGTAGGACTTTAGTCCACATTGATGATAATGAAATATATGAATGTTTTTAAATTTAAAATCCTTCACATAGGTATGTGAAGGTAGATGGCATGACCTCCATCCTAAAAAATGGGCTCTAACCATGTGCATTTACTGACCATCAAAGACAAAGGAATCATAAGGAGGAAAAACTAAAACATCACAGTGAAATAAGGAGACCCAAATGATTTTTTTATTGATATGTGTCAATATATAATACAAATATTTAAATATAATATAATATTATTTATACTAATTTTCACATTACTATTTCATATTCTGTTATAGATATGGTCGATGTAAGATAATTTGTTAGTGGGACCATATCTAGTTGATGGTCCCACATGTACCTAAATCTTAGGAATGTTAAACATGTTGAACTAGACTACCCATATTCACATGCTATGTCTTATTCAGTGTGTTTCATGAATAAAAAGGTACCACTAGGGTAACCACATATTGATACATCAGATAATTATAATTTGAATTTAATTAAAACCCACAAATACTAAACTTACTCACCTTTTGTGCATGAAATTTGAAATAATACATGGTCCCTTTTTTATCATTGAAAGTATGAAAAAGGGAACCTTGTGTAAGTGAAATACCATATTTATAGATCACCTCACCTAAAATTACTAATAATATTGGCTAGAACATTGTCCTTGTATAAAATTATGGAACTAGTTTGCATGTCTTACAATAGTTTATCTTGAAATAATATTTGAGATATACATGGTTGTAGTTTGAAAGTCAATACATACTTAAATGTTCTTGACAAATCTACTACTTATTATAGAGGGTGTGTTTAACATTTTAAATATAATTATGAACTTATAACTATGTTGTTAGAGGAATAATACTTTTTATTCCTCCACCACATCATTGAATACATGCCTTGAATCTAGAAAATATATTGTTGCCTTCATATTTGATGATAGTTTCTCCAACTTGGCATATATATCATTTCAATGGCTGTGTTTTATATCCTAAAAACAAAGCATGTACCATTTTATATCTTTGAATCTAACTACATGTAGGTATATTTTGAATTCCTCTATCTTGCATAAATCTCCATATAGTTTTGTACCTAACAAACTCTCCTATTTAGTTTTAAGATGTTCACTATAATAAAATGGAAGGTGAACCATACCTATTTGTATCAATAATTATAATGGCCCCACATAAATATGTTAATGGTCAAAAAGTACACCGTAAACATTTATTCAGTTGTTTGACTGATTAAATGAACCCACACTAGGTTCCTAAGTTCTTTCTACTTCAACTCACATTCCATTTATCTAAAAGAGTTAACAAAACTCTTTAGCCAAAATCTCTCTAAGAAACCATTACTACACCCATGAAATCTTTATCATTACACACCAACAAATAAACCAACTATTATTCTATTATGTTTTATATCAAATGGTTTACAATAGAGATGTACAAATAGGTAGAACATAGGAGAATCATGACCATCCCATGCATGTGAGACTAACTTCCCCAATATAGGTGGAAGTAAGGCATTAACCCATAATCCTCATGAATTAGGGATAAACATCTCTAATGAAATAACACTTAAGTAAGATAAAGAGTAGGAAATAATTATCCTACACCAATACACCCTTTAAGTATAGCTTAGGTAGGAACAATAAAGGATGGAGTTGAAACCATGTGTCACTATGAATGCTAATCCATCTTGCTAGAGTACATGGATGTCGAGTCACTACAACCACCAAGTGAAATTAGGAATGGTTTTGAATATAAGGATCACTTAATATGAACATTACACTCCATAATATTAGGTAGAATGATTAATGGGAGGAAGCATTACTTGACCACTCTCTGACAATATGGTGAGAAGTGACCACAAAGACTAGTGGGGCTGCCACACTAGTGTCACTATATGGGGACACCAAATTGGTGTCACTATAGAATCACTAAGAAGGACATGGATTCAAGTAAAAATTCTTCATATGGGTTTAGGAAATCAAAGTTCATGAATAAGTTACCCACGTACAAAGGAGGAATCTAGAAAACACTCAAAATAGTGTAAAATATACATATAACTCTCATAAAGTGGGGAAAAAGGAGAAAACCTGTAGGGAAAACTCCCCCCTAAAAAAAGAGATAATTTAAGAAGAGAGAGATAGAAATCACCCCCAATATGATGTTGAATTATTTTTCACTATAAGTACTTGAAATTCACAAAGGAACTCAATCTGCGCGAGTTGTCTGAATCCACTACTCAGTCACAAAAATAACTAATAATCAGCTTCAATAGAATAACTTCAATCAAGAAGACTATTAGTGGTAATTAAAGTGTAAAAGAGTAATGCATGTGCAAGGATTGATCAACACCTAAGAAGCATAATCTACACCACACGCCCCATATTACTAACTAGGTGGAGTGATGAAAAAAAATTGTATGTACATCCCTCAAGAAAAGGTGGAGTGGATGAAAAAAATATCTATACAAGTGGTTTAAATCCACTACTCAAACATTGAATAAGCTGAAATTCTATGCACCATAAAAACTCCATATGCTATGGGAGATTGTCAACTGTAAAAAAGGTGGTGTCAAAAATATAGACAAATACTTGCAAAGAGGATGGCTCTGGTGGTGATGAAAGATACAAGAAGCTAAAAAAGTGAAAAGGTTCCCAAAATATAACACACAAACACATGAATTTAGACAATGATGAATCATCAAACCCCCCATGGCACTTTATAAATTAGTGTGAGTATAATATATCCCATACATAAAATGAAACTAAATGGAAATGAGGAAGGCACTGGGATTCACCATAATAACTCCAAACAGGGAGACTATAAACCTATCAAAAAAATGTCATGTATAATGATATATGCTCAAAAAAATGGAGAAAAGAAGTATATCTATAGAAGAAGGCAAGGCGATAAGAAAGGGGCCTTAGTGGAGACAAGATACATACTAAAATTGTGTCAAAGTGCCGATACACAAAATAGAATAGAATATGTCATGGGATGATGGAAGAGAGTGTCAAATAGTGAAAAAATCCATTGTGTATTCTAAAACACACCCAAAATGATCAACTACAAAAAATGACAATCTGGAAAGCACATGCAAAAGATGTGAGACTCAACTGAAAATGTGTTTATAATGCAAAGTGCAATAGTAGCATAATCAATAGAATGTGGACCAAAAAGGAGAAATGTGGGGAAAATATCATGCAAATAGAACATCAATTTTAGTCGAAAATACATCTAAAAAATGTAATGAGAGAGAAAAATCAAATAAGGATAAAATTAAGTATGGTTTCTTGTGGGGGGGTGGTCTAGCCTCCTACTAGACTAAGCCTCACCCTTTAGTCTTTGACAATTGAGATAGAGGAGAAAATGGAATAACCGAACAATCTTAAATATCTCCTTTGCAATTTGGATACCCACAATATTGTTTTTATAATGGAAAATAAATAAAAAATAACTTCTCGCTCCATAATGACAATATTATTTTTAATAAAAAGATAATATAAAATATCACAAAGGGCCATCCCAAAATATGATCCCAATTATTGGAATGAAACCCCCCCACCCCCCACCACAAAATTAAAAAAAAAATGGGGGACCCTCTACTTGAAGTCCTACACCCTCAAATATATGACTCCCACTAATGAACTCCACATCATAAAGAAAATCCCCTCAAATCATAAACTCTCCACCAATAAAACTACTCAAGGAAACACCACTTGAAGATTTAATAAATATATTTAATATTAAAATAAAGATTTTAAAACATGTGTTTTTACCTTTTGACCAAAATAGAGGAAATTGTATGACTTTATTTTGAATTATTTTATTAAAAAAACATGCACGATGAGAAGAATCTGATAATAGGCGAGGGAAGGAACTAAGTTGTATGGATCAACAAAGAGTGGTTACCAAGAGGAGGATGGTTGTGTAGAGGATGTCATGTAAGGATGTAGGATTAGGTGGAGGCCATTGATATGCTATTGATCAGGATGTAGTTATTTTATATTTATAATGGCACATAAGTCAAATTTTAGAGTCTCATGCAACAGAGAAGGCAATCCTAGATCCCAATACTAGATCAAAATACATTGATTCAAACATGCAAGTTTTAGACTACTAAATTTGTTGCCCAGCTTCTAGATTCAATCCAAGAAAAATAATACTAACTCCTTACCAATGGTATAGTGGTCATGGGTAGAAGAAAATAAAACCTCCTTGTATCAAATGTCCACAGAAAACCATCAAGGAAACATTGATCTCTATGCAAAGTAATATGGCCTCATTTATATGGCGAAAGTGAAGTACATAGATCAAATACCAACATGACCTCCTTAGCTCCAAAGATATGTCAAATAGACACAAAACACATAGATATAAAAATAACCTATAATTTTTTTGAAAACCCCAAAAATATATCAGAAAACCTTTAAAAACTTGGGTTCTTATTTTTAGAAAAATAATGATTAAAAGCATTGTATGGATCTATACATGGATAAATATAAAAGGTGGAGTATTCTCTCACTTGGATTGGGTCACTCAAAAGTAATAGAATAATTTTGAGCCCTAGTTTTGTTTAATGATGTGTAGCTACAACCATCAAGGGGTTTTAAGCCAATTTTTTTGGCATTTGCCTTTGTCTTGGATGTGTATTTGGGAGTTGAGTATGAGTTAGGATTACATTAAGAGTAGAATAAATTGTGATATTTACATGCCTAATTATTCTTATTAGAAAGATTATTTTTTATTGTTACATTTGATAAAGGTTCTCATATTTTTTTAAAGAAATTAGGGACATATATATCTATTTTTAAATTTTATAAAACACTTTCAACATTGACTATAAATTTTGTATTCTCAATCTAAGCACTATCATTTTTAGAGTCGTTTTAAACTAGTCACAATAAAAAACCATTTAAATATTTTTGGAAGATATTATACACAATTTGAGAACCTATTTCACACATTCTTAGTCATTATGATAACTCATTCAAATCATAAATCAAGTATTTACCTCTTTACCTATATTTTCCAATTCCATTTACTAATAACACAATATACATTTTAAATTCACACTAGGGAAAATACATATTTACTATATTGCGTGTTTGTATCCTATATATCCCTTATGTAATTTATTTACTTAATTTACATCACATTTATAACACTCGTGGACCTTTTTAACAACTAAAAAATTATGATTTTCTGAGTTTGGTCATGAAGGAGAAATACTAGAATTATTCAAAGTAAAGGAATGAAAGTTTTCATCTTGATCCAACTATATAATAAAGGGGATGTCAAAGTAATATCCAAGGATAAAATACTTAATCTAACATCAATGTTTAATTACTTTTTAAAATTATTCCTTTTATTTTATATGGAGTCACAATTTAGCATCACTAATTCTTTTACGAGCATCATCATTGGATGTAATCATTTCAAAATTATTTTATTCTAAATATAAATCTTAATGCACCCTATTTATTTTCATCACCTTTATCCATTTCCTCCCCTTATTCATAACCAGAGGTGGATAAACTAACTACTTAATCTATTCAATGATTATAATTACAATGGAGAGGCTTTTCATTGCATCCTTACTATTAAACACACGTTGAATATGATATTGGAAACCTAAACCAACATTTTTATTGATATTTCTTGATGAATTAGAAAAATTACACACACATAATACACAATCACTCAATATCCCTTATTTAACTATAATAAGATGAAGAACATGAAAATAAATCCCTAAGGGGAATGAAATATTTAATATTTTCTCCATTTTCCTCTCTCAGTAAGAGTGTGCACTCTTTTCCCACAAGTCATCTCACAAGCTAGTCTTATTTATTCTAAAATTCCCTTCCATTTTTGCTTCATGAATTAAATCCTAGAATTCCTTCTGATATTGAAAAATAAAATAAGATAAAAATTGAACTATTATGGGATTTAAACAAGACATTATGACTTATATGGGTGAATATAATATTTAATGCAGACTAGTGGTTTTGTAACTTTCAGTTAATTCAAGCCATCTTACTCTAATTTGCATTATTTGAATCTTTCCCTTTCAATTTATAATAATGAAGTGGATATTTTAATTCTATCCAATGTTAAAAATGATAAAAAATGAAAATTTAATTTTATGAGCCTTCATTTGAACTATGTAACTTCCATGGGAAAAAGTATTGTTTAATTCAAAATGGCCTTTTTATAGTTGTTAACTAACAAAAACCTACATTAACTAGCAAATTAATAATGAGTTACATATCTATCTGTCTCACTATTAGGTAGGTGTTTTATCACTTAGAAGAGATTTATGTACTTTGAAAATGATAAAAAAATAAAAGATAAATTTTATGAGTCTTCTTTGGGACTATGTAACTTCTGTGAGAATTTTTTTTAATACAAACTAGTGGTTTTATAACTATTGGTTAAAAAAGGTATGTAAATTGATAATTAAATCATGAGATAGATAAATATTTATCTCACTAACTAAAATTTATTCTTATTTGTTTTATGTGTAGACACCTAAAACTTTCCACCAACGACCTCTAACTAGGCTTTTAACCAATTTCCATCAAAATGCACAATTTGGCCTAAAAACACTAAAACACGTTAAAATATTTGAACCTATCACATACAAGTGCCAATTTTGGCTAGAGTATCACTAAATAGGGCAATGAAATTTATGAGACAACTAACTTTGATCAGATAATTTCGATTCAAAATAACATTTTTGCACCTAGGTGCTCTAGATTGCTCTTTTCTACCAAATTTCTTGCATGAAACATGTGATTTTTTTATTTTGTGATGGAAACATCATAAATGGAATAAAAAATCCAATTCATCTAACACCTCCTTCCAATTCTAATCTATTCAAATTTTGAACCAATAATATAACATTCTGACGAATTTGATTAATTTATGCATTGATTACCAAGATTTGCACCAAAATTGACTAATCATGCTTAAGGATAAATAATACAAATCATGATTTTTTTGAATATTTATTAATGTAAATTGATAATGAATAACTACATCATCAAGTGACATCATATCTTGAGAAGGCATCCCTAGGCCATAAATACATAAAATATCTGAATAAGCCCTCCCATACCTCATTAAGGCCTCTCTATCCCAAATATTTATGAGGGAATTTATTGAATTTGGCCTCTAGAATTTAATGAATTATTAACCACACATATTCATCTTCAGATGTATGGTTCAAGTTCATTATGATAATTTGTAAAAATCTATAAATGCAAGGCCTTGCCTATTGAATTTTAATCTCTTTTGGTGTAAAGTTATAATGTTAAAAATATCTCTTAATTCATTGATTTAGATTTATCATGACCAATTACTGAACCAAGACAAAAATCATCACAAAGACATTGCTTCCAAGGAGAAGAGGAGATAGCCAAGACTCCTTTGATGAAGACTCAATGAGCACAAGCCAAGTAAGCCATTTTGACAAGCTATTTGGAGCATCAAAGGAAGGAGAAAGATCATTTGTATTTTGCATCATAGTTATGTTTTTCATTTAGTTTTGTTCATTATGCTCCCCCCTTGAGATAGGATTAAGGTTTTAGCTATTAGTGTGTTATTTTGGATTTTGATTTCATACACTAACACTATACTAATATCCCCTTATTATAATCCAATGTTCACAAATGGCATAACCAATGGGAATTAGACTCAAAAATTTGATTAAATAGTGCTTACAAGCAACCTACTAACCATTTTCATGCATGATCTTGGAGTGGGAGAAAAAGGAGTGAAAAATTGGATCAAAAAGATGTTTTCCTAGAAGTCACAGTTTTGTCACTATGGAGTTGTGATATTGTCCTTTGGAAAAAAATCCCACAACTGATACAGTCATGGTTTTATGATTTCAATCATGATATTGTGTTTAACTTTATTTTTGGACTAAATTTTTCTCTATCTATATATCTAGGAGTGAAATTGTAATACCGCTACTCGATAGTAGTGATATTACAATACCATGATTCACAAGTAATGATATTGTAATAACACAACTCAATGGTCATGATATTGTAATATAGTGACTCAATATTCATGATATTTCTAATTCAAGTCACGGTATTGTGGTTGAGCCGTTAGTAGTTAAATAACAATATCACAACTCTCATAGTTACAATATTGCACTATGACTCACATTATTGTTAATCTAAGTAGTGACATTCTTGATTTCTGTTGACTAACCTATGAGTATTCATATTGTGTTAACTAGTCATAGTTTGTAGAGGGATTGGACTGTGGAGTTATGGGATTGCACTGTGTGAACCTGATAGCTCAATTTTCAAATTTATTTGTTTCATTTGGAAAAATGATTAAAGGCTAGACAAAACTCTAACTTTTTGTTGCAGGGCCCATTTAAAAAAGTGATTAAAATAAGATTAATCTAGTCTTTTTAACCTCTTTTTGGGTGCTTAAAAAGGATTAAAAACTTTATTTTTGTCCTTAACGAAACACTTAGATGTTTATTTTAATGTTTTTATGCTTGTTCTTCAATTTTTTTTGTAACTTAAAGATAAGAGGCTAAAAGAATGCCACCAAACCTTTCATTTAGTGTTGTAAAATTATACTCACTTCAAAGTTCTTTTATGTTGTTTATCATTGTTTGGATAGATTAGATTTATTTGAGAAAGAAATAAGGTTTACATGTATGCTCTCCTACCATCCCTTATAAGTAACTTTCAGGATCAAAATCACTATCTTCATTACAAAGTACCTTAGTCCAAAGGCATAAAAGAGATGTTGTGAAGTCTCTTCCTAAGACCCACATGGATTGGATGATCTAAAAATAACCTTAAATATATTTTACTTATTCTTTTCTATTTTCATTGCATCTTGGCTTGTGAGGGGGACTTCATTAAATCCCATGAGTTGTATAGGGAAGCCTTAACCTGGGAATTCATCTCCTAGCATTATTGTTAACCCCTCTTAATGGGGGAGGGAGGGGGTATATAAATTAGGTTCACCCCACTAGGATGGTGGTTTTAGTAGTTAAAACATCTCCTATCACTGGTGACTAAGCCTAAGATGCTTGAGCATGTTGGGTATTGCACTACACTAAGTGAGCGATGGATGTAGTGGTTGTAAAAAGGGTGAGACCTTTTTACAATAAGCCATATGATGTGGGCCCAAATGACATGTGCTTATCTTACATGTTGACATGAAAGTATTGTACATCTGATCCAATTAGACATTTAAAAACTTGTTAGTTTAGTTAACCCCACTTTGCCATACCTTGTCAGTATAGGACTTAAGATAATTACTTAGTTGATTGGTCTTTGTCTTAGATTACTGGTCTTGTTTGGAGTCAAAACCATTTGTTAAAAAAGGGTTACATAGCCAAACACATTTTACACCATTTTATTGAATAAACAGGCATTATGATACCCAAGTGAAAATAATCTTTTACCTTGTTCAAGAATTTATCATAAACTTTGTGTCATATCTTCCATTTTGGGACAATTATGCTACCCATTTGAGTTTAGACCATTTCCAAATTTTATTAAATCCTTTATTGATAATTTAAATTTGACATTTCATATTTATAAGTTCATAAGGTTGAAGTGTAAAGTGGGTTTTCCATTTAAACTAAACTTGAGGGAACTGAGGTTCAATTTCTAATTTGAATTGAGGGCCATTTTTAGACTCATAATCATTATCATCATTTGGAAGGAATAAATTCATCTTGAGTATCGCTCACACTTTGAGTATGAGGATACATTCTTTACTACCTTTCCTACTTACCATTTGTCTTGAGTCCATTTTATACTACCCTTTTTTCCTTAAAGGCTTGTCAAACTTTGTGTGTGTATGCATCATTTAAGCTGAGAATAATAGTGTTACGCTGCCAAAATCTTGTCAAAAGGATTTTGCCTTAGAGTCTTAAATAAAGAATTTGTCATAACTTTTTGATAATTTTATCATTGTTACACTGCTCAAATTATTTCAAGACTTGTTTCATAAACCCTGTTTAAAGAGTCTAAGTTTTTCTAAAATTCCAACTAGTTCAAGTTTTCTTTATGAGCCTTTGTCTAGTGCAGTTATGCCATTCACATTTGTCTATATTTTTGGTCAAAAGAGTCTATATTTTTGCTATTATTTGAGAGAAAATAAACTATCTTCAAGTGCCTTTTATTTCATACCTCATACTTAATGATCAAGTTTATGCCCAAGAGTCAAATGCCTAGTTTTTATTCAAAGTGTTTCAAATCTGTTAGATTAAATATCTCATCTTTATTTAAAATATAGCCTTTGACTTTATTTAGACAAAATTCCTAGCATGTACCTTTGTTTGAGCCTAGATTTTGATGTTGTGTTTGGCCAAAAGACCTAGAAACTTCTATTTTTCCTAGATTAGACTCGTTTGAAACACTTTGATCCTAGAATCTGGTATTTCAATTTATAGTCCTTTTACTTGACCTTTTTATGTGAGATGTGTAATGTTAGACATTTAACATTATCTTGTTTTATCACAAGTCATTGCATCAACCTTTTTGGATATACATATCCATACTTTTGATTGAGTTAGATCAAGTTTGAATTTCTTTTTAGACGATGATTTTTTAGAGTTTGTATAACTCTATTCCTATTGGTCATGCAACATTTACTATGGATCCCAACATGTCTTCCTACACTCATAGCGGCCTCATGTCCAATCCAATATTTAGAAATGTAGTCTCACAAGAAGAAATGGTTCAAGAATCCTATGCAAACAATTTTTCTTATGAGATGGATCCTTATCCATCTTATAACACTCAAATAGGGGAAAAAAATGAAGACCCATTGGATCACTATTTGGTTAACACACCTCTATACTTTGAGTAGGATCAAGCACAAATATACCAATACCTAATGGTAGTACCAACAGTTGAAGAACCATTTCCTCAATAATCATACTATGTTACTACACCATCCATGTATGATCGTTATCTATTTGAGTGTCACTTATTAGAAAATAAGGATGAGATTTTAGTTAGAGAAATAGAAGTAGGGGATAAATTTTTGGTAGACTTCCCCAATGAGAATTCTTCATGTCTAGTAAGAATGCCTCATAACATATTGTATAATCAATAGGCTTCTTCTAAAAACCCATTATCTCTAGTCCAAATGGCATATCAAGACCCTAGTATGCTTGTCAAAGGAAAGGACCCCATGAAGCTTCACTTTTTAAAGATGTAGATAGCATACCACACTTACTTGAACCTAGTGGATAATTTTAATTAGATGAACATGTCGAATAAGCCTCTTATTGACTTAGTTCCTGTAACAGGAGTATTAACATAAATAACTAGTCAAGAAAATTAGGGTGTAGACCCATTCATGAAAAACACTTTGATTGATAAATTATTTAATATTCCAATCAAATAAGAAGCATCTTATGATTATACATAGAACAATGGCTAGAACACAATGGAAAATGTGAAAGTAATGTCCAATTGAAATGAAAGTGGTGTAAGTACACAAATAATTAGTCTACAAATAAGTGTACCTTTAGTTAAAATCATAAGTGGTTCTCCAAATAAAGGAGTAAGATTTTATAGATCCCAACCTCAAATAACTAATACCACTAATCCTCAACCAACTACTTTTTCAAACACTCAAGCAACAAGGTTAGGTAGTCGGTCAACAACCAATGGCATGCCTCAACAATAAAATATGACAAATGTTACTCATCCCCAATAGGTAATGAGTAGTGTTCCACAATAATAGGAAAAATCAAACATAATAACACAATAGAGGTAGAACATATTTCCACCTCAATAGGGGGTGACTAATGTTCCACCTTTCCAAGTAGCAATGAACATACCTCTTTCTTCATAGACCAATATACCAATTTAAAGACAAATGATGTCTAATAAAAAACATCTGAATATTGGTTAGAAAAAAATGCTAGATATCTAACATGAATCCACTTCATAACTAGGATTTTTGTAACAAAGAGGTTCCAATGTTCCTCAAGTACCAAGTAGGAAACATTTACCTTTTATGCAGAATGTTCCACTAGTTCAAAGATAGGGTCTTGGTTCACAAGTATCCCCTCAATAACGAGGTTTAATTATTTGACAATGGATCCTTATTAAACCTCAAAAAAAATAGTATATTTATATCCCTATATCCCAACCTCAAAATCCTCAAAACCAAGCCCACATATCTAATCTGAAGTAGAATATTACACAACCATAAATGTAATTTCAATAATTTCATTCTAATCCATGCATGTGTATCCCTAATCCATTCCCCAACAAAAACAACATACCCTAACAAATACCTCCATCATACCGTGATCAAAGTGTTCTACTCATGACCACTCAAACATTTACTTAGGCTAATATTCCACCTCAAACCAATGTTCCCTCTAGTTTCCTAGCCCAAGAATTGTAATAGATGAAGGATGTAATTACTGCCATCCAATATAGGAAATAAACCAAAAAGTGAAAGTTCGATGATGTGTGTTATTATCCATTTAACATGGAATACTTGTAGATATCATTTCCTCCGGGATACGATTCACTAAAATTTGACAAATACAAGAGGAAAGGTGACCCCAAGGTTCATTTGACCAAGTTCTTTGTTGCATGTTAGCTAGTAGCATATAGTGACATATACCTTTTGTTTATTTTCCCAAAGAGTCTAGTAGGACAATCCTCGAAGTGGTTTTTAAAGTTTCCCAATAATTTTGTATCAAATTTTGATGATCTTTCAGACAAGTTTGTGTATCTTTTTTCATATAATCTCAAGCATGATATTTCATTGGTCGACTTGATGTAGTCAAAGAAAAAGCTATTGAAGTTTTACAAGTTATCTACAGTAATGGCAAGCCCTTGCAAGTTGATTCACCCATAGTTTACTAGAGAAATAATTATATGTTATGTTTACAAAAAAATTACACAATGAAATATCTTATCATCTGGAGCTATAGTGTATGCATACCTTTAAAGAGATCATTTAGAAGGATTTATTTATTGATAATTCCCTTATTAACAAAGGTATCATCAAGCTTACTTTTTAAAATCAAAATCAAGGAAATGGCCAAAACCAACACCAAGTCCAAGTGCAAGCATCTCAACTAGCACAGGCCAATAATAATGATAGATGAAAATAATTCAACTGCAACAAAAATGTTATTATAAATGGAGTAACAGATTCAAGACATGTCCAAATATTATAAACATCATCTACTCATCTCATGTAGCATATGTAAAATCCACCTAACCCATAACCTTTTTAGTAAATGCAGTAAGCAAAATAACCTAGGCCCACACAACAAATATAGAAACATTTACCATTACAAGATCCTTCTCCATGGAGAAGAGTGCATAATAATCATGTTTTTAGTGACCTTGGAGAGCGTATTGAATATGTGTTTCACATGCTCACTACTAATAATTTGATTATCTGGCCTATACTAAAACATTATCCTCAAGGCATCCCTTATCCTCATTGGTACCACCAAAATGAATTCTATGAATATCATCAGGTTAAAAAATATAATTTGTGTTGTGTGAAAATTAAAACTTTGATTTAACATATGTTGTAAAATGGGGAGATAATATTGGATGGTTGTGCTTCTACTTCCAATCAGCATTGGAATCTTTCAAAACCCTTTTCCACAACATAACAACCAACCACAATAGCAAGAATGACTGGTGCAACACTAACAACAATAGTTTCAAAAATCAAGGCCAAGCCAACAAAATCAATAGAATCACCAATAAAAAAACCAATAGCATCTAAATAATGGATAAAACCAAGGTCAGAAAGTAACAACGAATAAACCTACCATGTAATTGCACATGACTACAATAGGGTTGTAGGTCATATTTTAGGAGTTCATATTAACACCATATCCATTAATTTGAGACCAAATACCAAT
Organism: Torreya grandis; assembly: GCA_037957365.1. Lineage (NCBI taxonomy): Eukaryota > Viridiplantae > Streptophyta > Pinopsida > Cupressales > Taxaceae > Torreya > Torreya grandis. Next base: position 267,099 of record JARHVA010007723.1, on the reverse strand, counting down.
CAATCAATACCTTTTCTAAATAATTCCAATCCAACAAGTCACATTTATACTCCTTCCTTGACTAGAACTGCATACAACTATACTAGCAAGTAGGGATTACTAATTTTGGACCCTAAAATGATAACTTGTCATTACCTTGTGACCATGAATAAATACACCAACAACCAAGACTTATCCTATATATTCCCATACCATCACTATCATTTATTATCAATCATGGTCCTAAATTTAATATTGATTACATAATCATAACTTGGAGGCCAAAGATTACCATCCCAGTCGCACAACCATCTGCCACTTCTCCCACCACCCAACCAACCATTATACCTCAGAATAAACCATTTAACACTAACCAATAAAGAATTTTGAGATTGTGTAATAATTAAAAAATATGCCAATACAGATCTCCATTTTAGATTTGTTTTTTACATTGAAAATCCACAAAAACATTTAAAATGAGTTCCTTAGTCAATCCATTATTTTAAGTGACATATCCCCTGGCAAATTCCAATCTTTGGTTGGACACCTAGCTCTGGACCAATAAGTCACTTTCAACCAAAGTGATATGTCATCCCTTGGCCCACTACATAATAATCCCTTGTACATTAAAGTTTACATAAAGAGGCACAAAGTGAAACGTGCTCTTATAGACAATGGATCAGGGTTAAACATAGTATCTCTAAAGCTCATCAAGATTCTCACATACACAATGGTAAATCTTTAAGCATAAATGATAACCATTAAAGCCTATGATAATGAAGAATGAGAATCATAAGGCACCATTTATCTACTAGTTATCCTTGGGCCCTTGACCCATGATATACTTTTCCATGTGTTAGATCTCAATTTGTCATACAATATGATTTTGGGCAGACCCTAGTTACATGATATTCATGTAGTCCTATAGATGTTACATCAATGTATCAAGTTCACCCATTTAGGAATAAAATTTTGTATACCAGGAGATTTGCGTCCATACAAGCACTAAAAACACCTAGACATTGAGTTCAAGAGCTATAACTATCATTTTAGAATGAATCTAGTGGCCAAATAAGATAAGAGAAAGGTAATACTCCTTGATTTTATAGAGGACAATTGCATTGATCCTAATACCCTTGATTCCATTTCCCACATACCACCTCCTGAGATATCTAATCATTATACCATCTCACCTAATGGCCCAGGAGAGTATGTGACCCATGATATCTTTCATATTACAAATCTTCCACAGAACCCAAATCCTTTGGAAGACCTAAATCCAAGCCACTTTGTGTATAAAGTTAACAAAAGGGAAAAGGAAAAAAGTATAGTCTATGACCCATCACATTTATACTAGCATCTAGCCTAGAATAGGACCCTTTTGAAGGGGATAAATCAAGGTTATACAATGATAAGTAGGATGATTATTACGAGAATGTAAAGTACCCTATTCCCAATAGGATCATGAAGAATCAAGACTATGAAGGAGGAGGTCTAGGATCAAGTCAACAAAGAACACTTAAGCCAATTTCCATGACCAAATATAAAGGACCTTTTGAAATTGGATTTAAATTTCCTAGGGGTGACCCCATGCACCTTAATCATATTTCATTTCCATTGACTAGTGGTGATGATGATGATGATGATGATGACGATGATGACGATGATGACGATGATGACGATGATGATGGTAGTAAAGCAGAGTTTGATTATAGCCTTTTTGATGACCTAGTTGAGACCAACCTATTTAACCCTCATTCTATTTGTACTCTTAGACTAGTCATTCATCATAACCCATATCCATTGTATTATCCCCAACTGATACACTGGGACCAAAAATATTCCAATGTGATGATTGATGAGTTTCAAAATGATGAGGCTTTTTGTGATTTTTTGGACCTTAGAGATAATGTTCTATTGGGAGATCATAAATTAGATTTCTTAATCAAGTTGGATCTTGAAGCCTATTTTGGAAATTGGATGAACACCCTTAGCCAAAAGTAAATAATTAAAAATTTATGATGCCAAAGTGAAAAACTCTTTGAGGTGCTTTATGAATAAGGAAAAAGTAAATAAAACTGCCATTATAGTGGTGAAAACCTATTTTAGGCACCATTAGATGGGGGTGTTCAACCTTCTTCAAACATATCTGAAGAGACCCCCAATGACAAACTTGTCTTTTAGTTTGATTTTAGTTTTAAATAACAATAAGACTTTAATTGAATCATTCAAAAGATTATAATAGTTCTTGTTACATGGCCCAATCTCCCATTAGGGGAATCTGATTCATCATGCCTAGGGGAACATGAAGAGCCAGTCTTAATAGAGGACTCTAATGTTGTTGATCAGCTCAAAACATTACCCACTATTATTGAAGACCATTCGACCCTTATAGTGGAGGACATAATAGAGGTTAAGATTAGGTCCCTAGATGACCCAAAGTGGATCAAGCTAGATTCATCTCCCACTAAGGAGTGTTTAGTCCTTCTAGCCCCTTTGAGGGAATTTGTAGATATATATTCATGGGCATATTCTAACATGCCAAGTTTGGACCTCGCCTTGGTTTTGCACCACCTTATGGTTAATATTCATGCCAAACCAATCAAACAAAAGTTTTATAAGATGCATCCTCACATTTCTATATTATTAAATAAAGATTTGGAAAAACTCTTGGAAGTAGGATGTATTTAGTTGATCAACTATTCAAAGTGGATCTCTAATGTTGTGCTAGTTAGCAAAAATCTAGAAGGAATCATAATATGTAATAATTTCCATGATATAAACAAATCTTTCCAAAAGGATGATTTTCTATTGCCAAACATTGACATGATAGTCAAATCCACAATAGGTTATGAGATACTTTCATTAATGGATGGCACTTTAGGGTACAACCAGATTAAGATAATACAAAAAGGCCAACATAAAACAATTTTCACCACTCTATGGGGAACATTCTACTATTAGGTTATGCCATTGGGTATTAAAAATGTAGGGTTCACCTATCAAACAGCCATGACCATTATATTTGATGATATTATGCATGACGTTATTGAATACTATATCGACAACATTCTTGGCAAATCCAAGACTAGGGTTGATCATCCAATAGTGCTATGCTATATATTTGAAAGACTGCATGAGTACAAAGTTAGACTTAATCCTAAGAAGTGTGTCTTTGGAGTCACATCAGGAAGATTAATTGGATTCATTATGTCTCATTGAGGCATTAAAGTCGATCCAACTAAAGTCCAAACCATAATAGAAATGTCACCACCAACTAATTTGATGTAACTCTATAGTTTGTAGGACAAGAACCAGTATATGTAATGTTTTATATCATAATTGGTTGACAAATTCCATCCTTTTATGCATCTTTTGAATAAGAATCATATTTCACTAAGACGATCACTACTAGACAAATTTTTAGTATCTAAAGGACTATCTAGCAAATCCACTTGTTTTGTTGCCTCATATACTAGGAAAGCCATTCTTGTTGTATATATTAGTTACTAATAATTCCTTGGGGTCAATTTTATCTCAACATGATGATAATGGTAAGGATCATGTCGTGTACTACCTAAGATTTATAATGGTCACATATGAATATAATTATATACCCATAGAAAAAGCCTATTTGGCCATGGTCTTTCTAGCTAAAAAACTACACCATTACATTTTAAACAATAAGACCATGGTTATTTCAAAAGTAGATCCAATAAAATATATCCTATCTAAAATATATTTTCAAGGCCATATGGTCAAGTGGATCATGTTTCTCAGTGAGTTTAACATTGAGTATGTCAACCAAAAATACATTAAGGGGAAAGTTCTTGCAGAACAACTTGTTGAAGCACCCCTTGCTGATATAGACCCACTTAAATTACAATTTTTGGATGAATCCATAATTACCATCATTAACATATCTCTCAAATAAAAACATTGGAAGATTTGTTTTGATGGGTCATTCATAGCACATAATCAGGGGGAGTCCTTTTATTTATTAAACTCTAGGGGGATATAATCCCTAAATCATTCAATATCATCTTTCTTTGTACCAATAACATGGACAACTATGAAAATCTTGCTGTAATACTTCACCAAGTGGTATAATGTAACATATATCATCTCAAGGTTTATGGTGATTCTCAACTAATCATCAATTAGATTATAGACCACTTTCAGACCAAAGATGACAAGCTGGTGCCATATAAGGCCATGTTCGACACTTTCAAATGATACATTGCTAACATTTAGTTTGAAAATATACCAAGGGCAAGTAATAGAACCATATATTCTATGGATTCTATTGGATCTTTGATTCAACAAATGGACATAGCTAAATATTATTAGTTCCTCATTAATAATTTGTTAACACTAGCTCATGAACCTTCAACTATCATGATGATTTGTGATATTAATGGTCCTAGATCTATTTGGGATTTTAAACTTTACAACTACCTCCACAAGCAAATTATACCACCCAACCTATCCTAAAAGCAATACAAAGCCTTCATCCACCAAACCATTGATTATACCTTACTCAAATAAACCCTTTACCACCACAGTTTTGATGGAACTATGCTTCATTGTTTAACTTTGGTAGAATCTACACTAGCATTATGGGAAGTACACAAAGTATATATATCCCACACCAATGGATTATTCTTATCTAAAATTATCTTATGTATTAGTTATTATTGGCCCATGATGGACACACATGCAGTTGCATATGTAAAGAAGTGCAACAAGTGTCAATGGCATGCCAATCTAATTCATGCCCTAGCCAAAATTCTAAAACCAATATTGACACCATGGAAATTTGCTACATGGGGCCTCGACCTCATTGGGAAGATCAATCCCACCTCATCCAATGGCCATAAACATATCATTATCACCACTAGATATTTCACTAATTGGGTTGAAGATATACCCCTCACATGATTGGAAATAAAATTTCCAACTTCATTTTTTACCATATCATTTGTCACTATGGTATCCCTTCTGATATTATATATGATAATGGAGGATCATTTAATAATAATGATGTCAAAAATATATGTGTCAAATATAACATAATGCAACATTTCACCATGGCATATTACCCTCAAGGTAATGGCTAGGTCAAAGCATTAAACAAAACTATTTTCAACATTCTCAAATAGATTGTCAATGATGCCAGTCATGATTGGCACCTTCAGATATTTTGCACTCTTTGGGCATACTATACCAATCACTGTATACACACAAGATCCACTCCATATTCACTTATTTATGGTACTAAGGAAATTATTCCCATTGAGGTCAAGTTTCCTTCTTTATACATCTCTTTCAAATATGTCCTAGATGATAACAAATATCGAGTAGCTCACCTGTAGGAGCTAGAATTACTTGATGAGGAATGGATGGATGTGGTGAACAATTTATAATCCTATCAGAACTGACTTTGAGGCCATTACAATTGGTGCATAAATCATATAGAATTTGAACTTGGTGATCTTGTCCTTATAGAGAACCAAAATAATACCATGAATGAAAAGAATTATAAAGGCAAGTTCAAACCCAACTAGGTTGGTCCCTTCATCATTATGACAAACTATGGGATAGGAGCATATAATCTTGCCACACTATGTAGAAACAAACTTGATGAGCTGATGAACATTATCCACCTCAAGTGGTACTACACTTGAGTGACATGGTGTATTGTCTATAAAGACAATTTCAAGTTGTGTCATTTTATCAATATTCTTCTTTGTATTATACCATTTTACCATCCTATCATCCTACCAACCTATCACATATTCAATCCACCATACCTTTCTCATCAATCGAGTTGTTTTTATACCTCCCTACTCAGCCCTATGACCTTGGTTCCATTCATGTTTTTAGTAAAAGGATTCATATTCAGTTTCAATAGTTCTTTCAAGCATTACAGATAGAGGTACTATTTTAGAGTTGTAAGATAGTAATTTGGTATTTGCATATTTCATTTCTTGTTATGTTCTCTCTTTCCAAGTGTGCTTGATTATAACTACCTCTAGGTAAATCAGTGTCTCACCGGTCTTACTACTAATTATAATTGCCTATGGGCATATTAGTACCATTAACCTATGTCATTGTATACTAGTTATAACCCATATGGGAAAACTAGGGATAACATTTGTTTATCACACATTAATATGCCAAATTTCCATTTCGTATGCCATACTATGCACTTATACCAACTATGTCTATTTTATTTGAATTGGCTACTACACTACTCAAATTACTCCATTATAAGGTACAACTAAAATGATTTGAGGTCTCATCCTAGGACTATGTAGGTAGTACTTGATACTTGTTGAGGTTAGTTCAGTCACCCTAAGCCACTCTCTCACCTTTTTGTGAGAAACGTAAGCTACACTCTTATTATTTTGAAGTCTTAGACCGTTTAGTGTCTTGTCATTCTCAATTGAGTTGAGATACTTACAAAATTCCAAAAACATTTGTAAAATTGTTAGAAAAAACTAGAAACATTGGCCACTTCTTTGCCTTAAGGATTATGGGAACCCTTACTAAGCCACAAAAAAATTACTTGTCACTTATTTTCCCCATCCATTTTGGCCTTTTCTCCCATGCACTTGCCATTTTACAAGACCATTCATATTATTCTATCACATCCATCATGTTTTTTTTTCATCAGTTATCATTTTCTTCCCATGTGCTGGGAGAACTACATTCATCCTGATGTTTTTGTTGGATATTATGTCCATGGAACTATGTACAAAGCATCCACTTGCCTAACACATATGGAGAAAACTCAACCACCCCCTTCCTTTTCTTATATTCCTCCAGTCATGTTTATTTGTTATGTTGTCACCTATTTTATAGGGGAAATATTCATTGTCTTGTTTGTACTAACATTATGACTAATTGTTATTTATATCTTTACTTGTTTATTTATTTTTTGTTTGCGTGCATGTTTGATTACTTTTAACACTGTTGGATTGATTCAATATATATGCATTCATTGCATGATTCCTTGTGAATTTATACTTAAATCCATCCATATTCATACATCAACATCATCATCATGGATTTTATCATTAGGGCATTATTTTCCCTTAAATATTGGATTATAGGAGTAAGTCCTTATTGTAGACACCAAAATTGTGTCTACTCCTTGGTCGACTCCCCCTTCATCCCCTTAGACAACTTCTAAACAATCCTAACCCACACACTTATTAATTTAAAATAATTACATATTTTGAATTAATAACATCACCCTTGACACCTCACCCATGACACACCACCCTTAACACATCACCCTTGGATTCCTCACCCTTGGATACCCTCATTTATTACCCTATGACTAATCATTCCAACTCTCCCACTAATCCTCACACCTATTAAACCTACCTTCGACCATTTAACCATGACCACTGAACTCGATAGATGGAGGAACATACAAAAGGCTAAAAATAGCCTTTTTACCCATCCTCTAGATGCTGACGTTAGTCAACCATCAACCGATGCCGGTGGGATTGCCAATGTCAGTTGCTTAAAACTAAATTTTGTGCCCAAATTCTCCCCGAATGCTAATTCTTTGGCTCTTGGAATTCGACCTCTCTCCCTCTCTCTCTCCTAGATGCACACCAAGCATCACAGGCTATAAGAACTCTGCATCAGTCACTCCACCCCTGATTGAAACAATGCAGGAAGTCTTCTACATCAGCCACATCAGCAACAAGCATTCACACCTCTGGTTCTTCAGCAAGCAAAAGCTAAGTATTCTTTTATCTTTTCATTTCAATATTTCAAAATGCTTTGGTAATCGGTCTCCATTTGCTACTTCTAAGTACTATAGACCAGACCTGGTTATCAACCAAACCAAACCTGACTTTCTTCAAGGAGAGGCTGAGAGGCCTTCCTCCTACCCTTACCCCTTTTCTAACAACCTGTCCCCCTAACTTGTCCTTCCTAAGACTCTGTCCACTATCTTGAACCCCTACACAACACTTTTAAATCTCACAGACCACTCTATCGACCAAAAACAACCAAAAATCCATCTAAAAGACCATTGCCCCTACCGATGTCGTCAACATAACCGATGTCAACATATTGACCAATCGATGACGACAGACTAACCGGTGTTGGCAACATTTACTAACTGATGACGGTAAACTAACCAGCATCTACAACTGTGATAGACTAGCAATAGAATATAGGTACACATTATCTCTATTTCTTTTGTTTAGTCTTTCACCATCTCTCTTTTTAGCAACACTCTTTCATCAACTAGTGGATTGTAATCCCTCAAGGAAGTCTTTGTACTTCTGGGACTGAGCTTTGCTTGGCAGTCCACCATATGTCTATCTAACATTTTTTGTGTTTGAGTCTTTCTTATCTATAGGTGTCATCCTCCACAGCCAAAAATGAGTCCCTTCAATCATTTGGATATGGTGTGCAACTTCATTCGGGTACGTACAAACCCTTGACCATTTAACTTTAGTTTGTTATTTCCTCTGAATGTAGAAAAGCAAAAAATGAGTGGAAACATTCTGGCATGCCCAGTGGGACCCTAGAGTTTTCCTTGGGTTCATTTCTTCTAAAGGCAAACATTCATATAGGTGCATTAGATCTCTTCTTGCATCCTTCTTCTATCTCTTTATTTTGAAATGAAACCATAAGCACAAGTTAAAAAGAACCACTTTCTCTTTCCTCTTGTCACCTTTCCTCTTGCATCTTAGAGTAGTGAAATTCATACTCTTAACCTTTTCTCAACTTGTTTGCATCTGAACAAAACATTTCAATTTGGGCTTAAAATCTATTGCATCTCATTCCTGCTTGAATGCATTTTTAGCTCATCTAGTAACTTAAAAACACATTATGAATAAAGCGTAGTCCACTTATGTTACACAACCTGAACACATTCACAAAATCAAACATCTAAACTTACTTGAGACAAGGCCCGACTAGGATTTCATCACCTAGAGGATACCTTACCCTTCCTAGTAATCCTACTTGGACTTCACTACCAAGGGGAGAACCCACTCTGTTCTCTAGCAGAGTATAAACTCTAGGGGAAGTATATATTGGCTAAGCGACTTAGCTAGGCTTTGGGTTTGTGAAGTGAGGGGAGAAAGCTCTTAGCACTAGGCCATGTACAAAACCTAATATAGATTTTGACCACCAAAACTAACTCGAAACCAACCTTAGACTACCTCTTTTAGAACCTGTTCTAAAAGCCCAACTTCCCAAACACACTCTTCTAAGGCATAAGCCAACAAGACTCTAAAACTTATTCTTAGGAATTTAACGTTTAGATGCTGCTTATCTTCATCTATTTTTCTATCTCTATCTGGTTTTTTGAGCTGGTGAGGTCACATTCTGAGCTCCAAGAATAACTCAAAACCTTCTTCTTTCTTCCAAAAACTTTTAGTTTTTTGAAGTTTCTAGAAACACACAGTAACTGACATCAGTTTTTCCATCGACGTCAGCAACTATGTTCACCGACATCAGTTTTCCCATCGATGTCAAAAACTCTTCTTGACCAACATCAATTATCTAACCGACATCGGCAACTTCTTCACTGACATCAATTTTTCTATCGACGTTGGTCACTGTCAAAAATATTTCTTCTCAAACAGCAAGCTAAAAACCTAACTCTTTTGCTGTCAAAAACACATTCTAAGTTTTTGAAACTGAAAAAACACAATTTCTGGAACCTGACCTTTTTTTTGCCTTGAATGGTTTTGACACGAAGTCAAGCCAAAAATCTTGTTGACCACGCAAGGCAACAACCACTTCCACCTTCACCTTCGCCTTTTATATCAAGTCCCCAAATGGAGTATAATTTAGAAATTGAGAGTACTCCTATCTGACCAACCCCAACTCAACATCCAATTGTTCTCGAAGGAGATCAAGACTTTGAAAGGTTCCTTGACCTCAATGTCAAGGCTCTTTAGCACTATCTCATGAGAAGTCAAATGCGAGATCCTTCAGGCAACCCAGTTTATGGGATGCTGACTTCCCTAGCTGATATAACAATCATATCAATAGCCTCCGTAACCCAACCCATGGTCACCTAGGCCATTGCCTCAACTAACAACCCGACCATGATCAATCTTCAAAATGTGGCCTCTCCTTCTATTTATGGACTGACCTCCATTAGGGTTTTTATAACCCCTCAACCACAAACCATTCAACAAAGTTCTACACCATTCCAGGACTTAATCATCTCCATCCCACCTACTCTTGCACCCATAAACACAAGAGTAACTACCTACCCTTTGGCTAGTGTTGCCACCATCCAACCACCTTTGGTGACATCAAGCCAAGTTGCGCCTTCTAGCTTTATGACACAACCACCCTTGACTTCAACATCAGTCCCTATGAATAGTTACCAATATGTTTCTCCTATACAAGCACAACCAACTATGTCATATGCTCCTCCTAACACCTTCCAAATGCCTTACAACTTAGGGGGTGCCCCACCTACAAGTCTATCAACTAATCTAATCAAGATGTTGATGGATAAGATGTCTAATCTTGAGAGATCTATTTCGGGTTCAAGAAATGTTCTCTCATATGAACAAATACGTAATGAACCCATTCATCCTTTAGTCCCAATCTGACCATATCCAAGTCAGTGGGAACTCCCCAAGTTTACTCATTTTTAGAGTAAGGAGGACCCACAGCAACATCTACGAGCGTTTAGACCTGCTTGTTACCTTATAACACATGATGATGCATTGTTACTAAGCACATTTCCCATGTCACTTTTGGGGGCCACCCTTGATTGGTATAGTTCTATTACCAGTCATTCTATCTTTTCCTTCACTCAACTAGCTCAACTATTTCTTGACCACTTTTCAATCAACATAACTAAAAAGGTTTCCATCATGAACCTATATTCTATCAAATAATTTGACGATGAGTCAATAGTTGACTTCATCACGCGTTGGAGGAGTTTAATCAACCAACTCTCCTTTTATTTATGTCAATTTGAGCTCATTGAGCTCTTTTCACAAGCGTGTGCCAAACACATCTCATCTACTTTGCAGGTCCAAACATTCCACACATTTGATGAAGCTTTCACCATGGCTAGGAAGCTTGAACTCCATTCTGTCAAGAAAAATAAAGTCAAATTGCACAATAAAAACCCCAATGGAATATCAAATGACCCTTCATCCAAATCTTCTTCTTCCAATTCCCAATCCAAGGGATCGACAAATGCTATGGTACTCAGATCATCTTCATCGACCATAATTAATCAATCTGAACCTTCCACATCTCAAAGCATTACACGACAATTCCAATAATGATACATACAACGTCAATATACTCCAATAGGAGAATCATACGCATCCATGTTGGATAAAATCATCAAATAGGGAGTCCTCAACCTCCCCCAAATTTGACCACCACCTCAATTCAACCCCTCAAAACCTATCCCTGCATGGTACAGAGAAAATGACTTATGTAATTATCACCATGTCAAAGGCCATGACATAAACAACTGAAAAACCTTCAAAAACATTGTCCAAGACATGTTAGACAAAGGTGATCTTGTCTTGGATAACCCAAATGTGCCACCTAACCAAAACATAGACATCTTTAGACAAACTTTCCCTAACCATTCCCCTAGCCAAAATAACATTCAGACCATGGCCGATGACCCCCAAGAGCGTAATATATGCACAGTCAACACGGTTTCACCTTCCATCCTTAACCAACCTCTTCCACAAATCGAAGAGATTAGTCGACCTATCCCTTCACCATAGGTGGAAGAACCTTCTTCTCCTACTTGTCCACCACAAGAAGAAGAGCCTTCTTCTCTTATTTGTCCACCACAGGTAGAAGAGTCTTCTCCTCCTATTTGTCCATCACAGGTAGAAGAGTCTTCTTCTCCTATTTGTCCACCATAGGTAAAATAGCCTTCTCCTATTTCTCCTCCATAGGCGGAAGAGCCTTCTTCTCCTAATAGTCCTCCATCTACCCCTCTTATATTGGAGGATGCTTTAACCATACCAACGCCACTAACCCCACTTTCATCCTTCCTACTACCAATTAAGGACCATACCTTTCCTACTCTTCAACCACAAGTAGAAGGTATGATTATCCCTGCCCTCTATCTTCTTGAAGAGTCACATTCTCCAATTCCTTCTCTACCAAGATAAGAACTTGTCTCTTCACCTACTACGAATGAAGATGATCCAGTAATGGCTCTCTCATGCCTTTGGCCTGAGATCGCTGCATCTAACACATTTCTAGTCTCACAACCACCCACATCTTCTAAAAAACTAAAGCATCATCTAACATCTTCAAAACCATTCTCTCGATTGGCTGAGAACTTAGGATTTCTCCATTCAAGGAACTTAGAACATGAGGTATTATGGGAGTGACTTAAAGCTCCCTATCTTACACTTCCCATCTCATCTCACACTAATGACCCTCCTTCGACAAAATCTCCCAAAGTCACCAATGAGGACCGGGCTTATACTTCCAAATCTTTAGGAGCTCAACCTTCCACTTCTCAACCTAAACCCTCAAAAACATCAACTATATCAAAACAAGTTAAATCCCTCGGTGTTTGCCCCATACCTAACCTCACTCACCCACAAGTGAAGGTAGACTTAAATCTTGTCCCCCATTATAATGGTCCTCAAACCAAGCTACAGAAGGCCACTAAACCACATAAAAGAACTCCTCCCCCACCATCATCATTGCCCTCCATTTTGGGCCCTCATCCTTCTACCTTAAGAGGAGTACTCCCTACTCTGACACCTAACAACAACAAGTTGCCTCCATTACTCCCTTTTCAAACCAAAAACATACCTTCTCTAAAAAATTTGGCACCCCTCACAAAGAAAGTGTCATCTACATGAGTGGCCGCACCACCAATCAAAAAGGTGGTACGGAAATCTCCCTCAACAACTCCCAAACAAAAATCATCAACACCTAGCACATCAACAAGCGCAGACCCATTAGTGGGTTCATATGCTTTGATACCACGCCAACTTTTGCAAACTTCTATCATCACTCTCCCACCCATCAAACCATTTCAACCTCTCGGATCAAAACCATTATGATTCGATGACACTAAAATTTGCCTATATCATCGCACACCTAGACATGACACTGAAAATTATTGTGCCCTCAAAGTTGTCATTCGATAATACATGGAAAAAGACACCCTTCTTGTTGAGGATACTTTTAATGAATCTCCAACACCATCCAATGTCTCTCTAACCTCTCCACCTTCATCAGGATCTCATCATCAGACTATGGTCCCTTTACCTTCTTCATCTCCTCTTTTCGAGATTAACACCATCAATGTGGCCACTAGGTCACAAACATCAAAGGATAAAGCAAAAGAGAAATCTATTATTCCTTAGACCTACCCATTTTTCAAACCTGCTCAACCACCCAAACCCAAGATTTCTATCTTGGGTGCATCCCAACCAACTTCTTTGGAGGCAATCAGTGATTCTATGGTGAAACAGCTTTACCAAACTCCCATGAAGATGACTTTATATGACCTCATTCAAAGCTCTCCACAACATTGTCAGGCTCTAATCAAAGCCTTACAAGCAATGGAGGTCCAACCCGAGGACCCCCAACTACTAGCTGCATTAGTCCAATCATTACCCACTGTCGCCTCTATTACCTTTAGTGATATTGAAATTCCTACCTCCAACTTGGAAGATCAGGATGCTGCCCTTTTCATCATAGCCTACATTGATCAAACTTGCATTAAGCGAGTTATGATTGATGGGGGTGCTAGCATCAATATCATTTCCACCCATGCCTTTGACCAATTAGCCCTCCTAAAGAATTGCATGGCAAAGACTGATGTAATCCTTTGCTCTTTTAATGACACCACCGCCACTACCGGTGGTACTGTCATCTTACATATTCGTGTTGGCCCATGAATAATCCTAGAGCTCTTCTACATCATCAAGGGAGAGTTCCAATACAACATGTTATTAGGATGACCTTAGATCTGTGCCATGGCTTGTGTCCCTTCTACATTACACCGTTGTGTCAAATTTGAACATGATGGTCAAGTCCATGTCATTCCTGCAGACCCTTCTCCTTTCAAGACATGCAACACAAATTATCGACCCAATGATGTTCTCATTCCTTTCAAGACATCGACCCAAACACTGCCTCCACCCACAGAAGCTTCAACAAGTACACAAACGGCAGTTATACCTACATCACCTCCTCAAGTGACAACAAAAGACCCTATGGAAGATACCTTCCAACGTCTTACACTTGGGGAGTATCGTTTACTCGCCTTGGACATGTTCTAGACTCCTCAAGAGTATGGACAACTTCATCACAATCGTAGCTATGACCATCATATTAGAATGGTCATCCCTTATGGTCCTCCCAATCTTCGAACAAATCTCATCTATGGAGGGCTAGATCGAGCTCCCACTAATGGGAATCCTCTTTCATCACCCCAACTATTTACGTCTGACTTCTCTTTTCTTAGCAACCCAAACTTTGCCCATACCTATCTTTATAAGTGTGCATGGAAAGGCTTTGGATTTGGGCGCTATGAACAAGGCTCCCACCAGCCCAACGAACCACCAAACGACGAGGCCATAAAGAATGCCAAGAAGTGACATGGCCTGGGTTTTAAAGAACCTATCAAAACTTCTAAAAACCCTCACCTCAAACCTATCATAGAATAATCCCCTCCAGACACGCCTATTCCCCCATCTTCACCTATGGAGTCGGTGATTTCCATCCCTCCTAGTTTTTTCTTTTCATAAATGCCATTTGCTTGGAACCCCTAACCTATCAACTAGGAGCGGTATTAAGATCTCTTTCTCTCATTTATCTAGACATGGTAGACGATGACTTCTACACCTTTGACATATCCATTATTCATCTAGACCTCTCAACCAATGCAACCCAAGATTTCCATCTTGGGCACATCTCGACCATCATCTCTGGGGGAGATTCCTCCTAACCTTTCTAGTCCACATGACGTTTGGTATAAGCGACTTGTGGACTACTTAACATATTTTATCATCCCTCCTAATCTCTCTAGCAATGCGCAGTGAGATTTTATCAAGAGTACCGCTCCCTACGCTATGATAGGGGGTCCTCTCTACAAACAAGGTCTTGACCACCTCCTTATCCAATGCCAACAACATACTAACTAACTTCACGTCCAATATCGACCAAAACATACCTATAACAACAATCTAAAAGAGTGAGATTACAAAATCAAAGATCTCATCCTTAAAGACCATCAACATGTGACCAATATGGAGAGAAGTAAACGAGGTAAGTTTGTTTCTAATTGGCTTAAACCTTATATCATAAAGCACAAGCATGGGTCAGAGACTTATCTTCTATCTTATCTTAAAGGTCAGCCAGAGCCAGAGCCCCTTAATGCCTTGCATCTGCGACCATTCTACTGTTAATAAAGTATTCATTCACTTGATATTTAACTTGAGCTCATCCCTTGAGCCATCCCCATTATCGTCATTCCTATTCCTCTCAATCCTCAACCCTACAAGCATTAGACAACCCTTTTTTCAAGCATGAATACTTTGTCCTAATAAAAGGGAAACCCTCTAAACCTCTATAGTCAAGTCCATGACCAAAGTCCAGTCAAAAACAATATATATATATATATATATATATATATATATATATACAAACCTGGAATGCCTACTCAAAGGTCATAAAACTATAAATGTAGACTGCTCCCTCGAAGGATAGCTACATAATTGCTGTAATTAATAGACTGCTCCCTTGAAGGACAACTATCCAAAGACATTCAATATACAAAGCATAATATAGACCACTCCCTCGAAGGATGGCTATGCCTGAATCTTGTTATAAATAGCACTATCTCAGAAGCTTCCCACATCGATCAGCTTCACAATATGACTACAAAACAAAACAACATCCCCACGTAGACTTCCCGCATTGATCAGTCTACCAAAAAAAATAAAAATGACTGACAAACTATAAAGTCATGGACTTGTCTATAGTCATGCTCAGGGTTCCCCCATCCATCCATCTCACATAATCAAACCTATTTCCCTAACATACTCAAGGGATTTTGAGCTCACTTAATGTCAAGTGATTCGAATACTTCTCTAACATAAACAATGATCAACGACGTAATGCATGAACGGGGCTTTTGTTTGAAAAAACACTTATCTATGCTATCATTATCATCCTTGTCAATGAAAGAGCAACGCGCCTTTCACTTCTTACATCTTCATCACATACAATCTAGCTAAATCATTTCCAAACCAAAAACCCAACCAAAACCAAACCAAACATTTTCAAACCACTAACATGACATAGTCCATTTCACATAGTTTCTATGGAAAACAATACACATGGAAACTATCGACCACACACAATTTATGTCAAGCATAAACCATTACTTGCTAAAGCATAAATAATATCAATTCATTTTTAGCATACACCATTACTAATATGGAAAATTACTAGGGATGAAAAACCACTCAACCAATGTTACATAATACACCATCACACAATATGGAAAAGGCTATAACATCATCATACATTCATCATTTATAACATGACCAAACTAACCTATCAACCAACCTAAACTACATTGGCCTGAGGCCCTTCAAATAGGGGCGATGTAGGCAACACTAAGATGACATGACGTCTTCTGGGGTTAGCTCGACCACATTCATTTGTTCGTCTACTTGATGGACAAACCATTTAACCCTTAACCATGACTTAACCTCATCCAACACATCTATAACTGACCCTCTTCCTCCCTTTTAGGGAGAACTACATTGGCCTGAGGCCCTTTAACCAGGGGCTATATAGGCAGCACTCAGTTGACATGGGGTCTTCTGAGGTTAGCTCAGCCATTCTTTCATCCATCCATCTAATGGACCAACTATCTATACCAACCCACCATCATGACCAACAACCTTGGAAATTGTAACTATCTCCTTAGACCACGACCATTTTTGAGACAACTTTGCCTTAGTTGTTTTGATTACATGTCTGTTACCTCACGAATGGTTAGAAAAATTGTACGCACACATTACGACCCTCATAAGTATTGGATCGCGAGGAAGTTGATCCCCACTACTTGTGACATTTTTTGTGTTTTCCAGGATCACTTCCTAAGCTTGGGATACTTGGAACACGATGACCATTGGAGCTACAACTTAGATCGAATAACCCAATCAGCTACGACTAAATGCTGGGGACTGATTATTTTGATTTTCACAATCCTCAACCTTGACTGGCGACAATTTAACCTGACCATCTCGTGAAGTGGTATGCATGTAATCTCAACTATTGTAGTGTTCACACTCAAACTTCACCATATCCATCCACTATCTATCAAATTGGCACCCGATATCAGGTTCCCTTCCCTCGACTCCCACTTTGAGGGGGGAATGCCTCATCCCATATTTGGGGCAACCTACATTCATTTTTGTCTTGTAGTTCATCAAAACAACCAACAAGACAAAAATGACCTCATCTCATACTTGGGGCAACTTACTTCTATTTTTGTCTTGCAGTTTGTCAAAATAACCAACAAGACAAAAAGGGGCATATGTAGACACCAAAATTGTGTCTACTCCTTGGTCAACTCCCCCTTGATCCCCTTGGACAACTTCTAAACAATCCTAACCCACACACTTATTAATTTAAAATAATTACTTATTTTGAATTAATAACATCACCCTTGACACCTCACCCATGACACACCACCCTTGACACATCACCCTTAGATTCCTCACCCTTGGATACCCTCATTTATCACCCTATGACTAATCATTCCAACTCTCCCACTAATCCTCACGCCTATTAAACCCACCTTTGACCATTTAACCATGACCACTGAACTCGACAGATGGAGGAATGGATAAAAGGCTAAAAATAGCCTTTTTAACCATCCTTTAGCCATCGACGTCGATCAACCATCGGCTGACGTCGGTGGGATCACCGACGTTGATTTCTTAAAAATAAATTATGTGCCCAAATTCTCCTCAAATACTAATTATTTGGCTCTTGGAATTTGACCTCTCTCCCTCTCTCTCTCTCCCAGATGCACACCAAGCATCACAGGCTACAGGAACTCTGCATCAGTCACTCCACCCCTGATTGAAACATTGCAAGAAGTCTTCTACATCAGCCGCATTAGCAATAAGCATTCACACCTCTAGTTCTTCAGCAAGCAAAAGCTAAGTATTCTTTTGTCTTTTCATTTTAGTATTTCAGAATGCTTTGGTAATCAGTCTCCATTTGCTACTTCTAAGTACTATAGACCAGACCTAGTTATCAACTAGACCAAACCTGACTTTCTTCTTGGAGAGGCTGAGAGGCCTTCCTCCTACCCTTACCCCTTTTTTGACAACCTGTCCCCTACCTTGTCTTTCTTAAGACTCTGTCCACTGTCTCGTACCCCTGCACAACTCTTTTAAATCTCACAGACCACTCTGTCGACCAAAGACACAACCTAAAATTCATCTAAAAGACCATTTCCCCTACCAACATCATCAACATAACTGACGTCAACATATTGGCCAACTGATGACGGTAGACTAACCGACATCGGAAACATTTACTAACTGACGACGGTAGACTAACCGGTGTCGGTGACTATAACATACTAACAACAGAATATAGGTACGCATTATCTCTATTTCTTTTGTTTAGTCTTTCACCATCTCTCTTTCTAGCAACACTCTTTCATCAACTAGTGGATTGTCATCCCTCAAGGAAGTCTTTGTTCTTTTAAGACCGAGCTTTGCTTGGCAATCCACTATATGTCTATCTTACATTTTCTATGTTCGAGTCTTTCTTATCTATAGGTGTCATCCTCCATAGCCAAAGAGGAGTCCCTTCAATCATCTAGATACGGTACGCAAATTCATCCAGGTACGTATAAACCCCTGACCATTTAACTTTAGTTTCTTATTTCCTCTGAATGTAGAAAAGCGAAAAATGAGTAGAAACACTTATGCATCTTTCAGTCTAGTCCTCATGACATTATATCATTATTCCTACCATATAACGCTACAATAAAAATCAACTTCAATAAGTATAATTAATAATGGTAACATCAACGTATCCTCAACACTGACATTAGCAACATCCCAATCATATCCCAAATAGTGTAATTAACCACAAAAGAATTTCAATAATTGTTAGTTTGGATGAGTATCTCCCTACTAGTAGGTTGTTCCAACTCATCACTATCCTCTATGTCAAGTTATCATCATCATCAACAAATCAATCATGTTTTCCATAATTAGGGTCCAATGATTATAACCTCTTATGGGTAAATCATTGTATACCATCCCACCTATATCTCTCAATGATTATAACCACCTTTGGGTAAATCATTATGTTGTCATATAATTTACTTTTTTTTGCCTAAATAGGGGCATGATTTTTTATTTTTTTGGCTATCCTAATTGGGGTAGTTCCATCTTCTCAATGATTATAATTTCTTTTGGGAAAATCATTGTGTTATCATACCATGTTGCTACTGTCAGGGTATAATGCTTATAACTACCTTTGGAAAAACCATTGTACATTGTCCTACTTTCATTCTCAAAGATTTTAACTTCTTTTTCAAATCATTATAGTCTCACCCCATCATCTTCCTTTCTTTGGTCCCCTTATTTCAGTTTTTTCCTTTGAGGGACCATTTGCCAACCTACTTTTGCCAACCACTACCTCAAGGGGGTATCATAAAATTCATCCATTATATTTGAAGTTGTAGGAATGAAGGACCTTTTAATTATTTAAGAATATTTTATTATTCCTATAGCTCTCAACACCTTCCCAAATAGGGGCAAACTGTAGACACCTAAAATTGGCCACCAATGACCTCCAACTAGGCTTTTGAACAATTTCCATCAAAATGTATAATTTGGCCTAAAAACACTAAAACACATTGAAGTTTTTGAACCTATCACATACAAGTGCTGATTTTATCTAGAGTATCACTAAATGGAGCAATGCAATTTATGAGATAACTAAATTTGATCAAATATTTTGAGTCAAAATGACAATTTCCCACCTAGGTGCTCTGGATCGCTCTTTTCAACTAAATTTATTGCATGAGACATATGCCTTTGTTATTTTTTTTGAAAACATCTTAAATGGGATAATGTATCCAATTCATCTAAAATCACCTTTCAATTCCAATCTAGTTAAATTTTGAGCCAATAATATGACATTCTAACCAATTTGATTAATTTGTGCACCAGTTGCCAAGATTTGAACCAAAATTGACTAATCATGGTTAAATATAATTAATTCAAATCATGAGCCTAATTAATAATTCCATATATATTTTTAAATATTTCTTAATGGAAATTGATATTGAATAACTAAATCATCAGGTGAAATCATTTCTTGGGAAGGGATTACTAGGCCATAAATGCATAAAATATCTGATTAAGTCTCCCATGCCTCATTAATCACTCCCATACCTCTTTAAGCCTATCTATCCCAAATATTTATGAGGGCATTTATTGAATTTGGCCTCCAAAATTGATTGGATTCTTAGACACACATCTTCATCTTGAGATGGATTGTTCAGGTTCATTATGATCATTTACAAAAATATATAAATACAAGGCCTTGACTATTAAATTATAAGCTCCTTTGGTGTAAATTTATAATGTTAAAAAGATCTCTTAAGCCATTGATTTAGTGTTATCATTCCCAATTTTTGATCCAATCCAAAATCATCACAAAGCCATTGGTGCCAAGGAGAATCGAAGATAGCCAAGCCTCCTTTGATGAAGAATCATTAAGCACAAGTCAAGTAAGTCACTTCGAAAATTCATTTGGATCATCCAAATAAGGTGAAAGATAATTTTTATTTTACATTCTAATTGTGTTTTACATTTAGTTTTGTTCAGTATTATCCCTCCTTGAGATATTATTAAGGTGTTAGCTATTAGTGTGTTATTTTGGATTTTGATTTCATCCACTAACACTATACTAATCTCCTCTTATTTAAATCCTATGTTCACACTATGATCCTAATTAAGTGTTATGCATCTTTGTATTTCATCTTCATACTTCCAATTAAGCTCAAATGCATGTGAAATCTAATCAATACTTTTATATGATTTAAGATTTCTTGATTAGCTATATTCTACTACATCAAATACCTAGAGTAATATTATTTTAGCATAGTCCTCACAAATTTGTGATAGGTGGTACAAAACACTTGTCACTTTGAGGGACAATCTAGGATGTGCCCTTCATCTAATTGGATTATTTCCATCCCTTTCAATCACTTACTAGACCAAATAATGTCATCCTCCAACAAACATATCTCTTTATCTTTCTTAATCCACTTTTTGGTTTGTATCCACCACCATCCATCCACCTAGACCTAAAATTTCCTTCTACATCACATTCACATAATTTATCCTTATAAAAGTAAATATTATTCACTACTTTTTCATTCTCAACTAGTTTTTAAAATAATTTTATCAAATAATTTGGGATCAACATTATTACTTATGACCTCCATTTTTATCTGTATAATAGGTCATCCTTTTCAGTTGACCTCATTATAAAAATAATAACTCCAATACTAATATTGTAATAAGATATTCATATATTGTTTTTTAATTTATGATATTTAAAAAAAAATCATCCATCTTCCTTTGGAATACTAGCCATTCCAACATTTATTCACCTTTTCAATCATCCAATTTAACCTCAATCTCCTCTAAATTATAACACCATCAACTATTGATTCTATGATTCCCTAGCTCTTATGTGGGCTACTCCCACATTTATGACACCTCAAAAATATTCCATTTCTCCTTGTATAAAAAAATTAACTACTTATATGTCATTCCTTGCCTCCATGAGACATGTGGGACATTATTCACCTTCCATAATCCAAATTATATTAGGATAAATCCATAAAATTTGTTAAATGTTCCTTCAAAAAACTCACCACCTTTATCTCTATCCTCTTTCATGATGATTTCTTTTTTTCTTCTTCAAATATTTTACTTTATCCATTACCTATAATACAATAAAAATAGAGGGTATCATACAATCCATAAGTCACCCTCATGTGTTATTTAAGTAAGATATGATTTTATATTCCTCCTTTACCAAACAAGGGATATTCCTAAAATTTTGTTTTCATCTCCTCATCTACCTCTAACGGAATATATTTGCATTCCTCACTCAATAAACTCTTCAAATATGCATCACATGCATTCATTTGTACATCCTTCATCTCCACATTAATGCTTTTAAAAATACATGATTCTTATTCTCCTTACACAAGAGGCTTATTCAATAATCTTCAAGGTTATATTATTTTAATTAACCTTCCTCCTCTTAGTTTATGTATCACATGGTGTGATCCAATTTATTAATCTTATTTATTTCTCCTTCCTTAATTAATGAGGAGAAACAAAGAAGTAAAGGAGAATGGATTAAACCTTGTGCTAAAAAAAAATAAAGATGAAGAAGGTCTATTAGAATAAGATAACCTTAACGCTTATTGACAAATCCTTTACAGAATAAGGAACATGATGCATATGTGTAATTAAATTTAATTGATGTATACTTAAAGGAAAAAAATTAAATGAATAAGAATATGATCTATTAATAGTGGAATATGAGAAGATTTTAATAAAAGTAAATGTGAAAATTGAGATGATGATCCATGAAGATCCCATGTTTGACAAAGGTGGAGTAGAATATTATCTCATAGTTGAATAATACATCAATTTTATTGGTTAAATGTATAATTCCCTTAATGTTTATTTTTTTTTGATAATGGGGAGAATGAAATATCTAAATAAGAGAAATTATAAATATTCATGAAATAATATAAAGTAATATATGGTTAATTTTTGGGAGAAAAATTTCAAAACTTTTTGGTGGATCTAAGGATCATTTGGATTAGAGAAGATGAATAATGTCACACATGTCCTATGGATTTGAATTTTTTTTTTTAAGGAGATGGATGCACTTATACAAGGAGCAAAATAAATTATTCAAGCCATTTTAAATGTTGAAAAACACCATCAAATAGTCAAGTTAGAAAATAATAATTAGTTGATGGTGTTATAAACCCAATAAAGTGTAGAAAATGATGAGGTTGAAGCAGGAAATCAAGAAGGTGAATCAAGGTTGGAAATCATAGTATTATAAATGGAGGTGCATGGAATATTTTAAAATATCCAAAACGAAGAAACAAAAAATTAATATGCTATTAATGTAGAGGTATTGCAGTTGTTTTGATATATAAATTAAGGTAGTAGAAGATGATGAACTATGTACTATCCTAGAGAAAGAAAAAAAAGGTGATGGGTAAACATGTTAATATCCAAGAATGTTATCATTTATTTGATAAGAAATATGAAGAGGATAAGATAGTGGATAAGGTATACTCATATAAAGAAATACTATGTGCAAATGGTACAAAAGATACTTATAGGAGGTGGATGGATAGTGGTAGGAAGAAACACAATATAGGATTGAGAAAGATAAAGAAATGTATTTGGAAAATTAGGATAATATATGGTGCAACATGGGAATAGAAAGAATGGAAATAATTCATGTGGTGGATGGGCACATCATGGATTTTAATTATAAGTTAGAAGTTTTACTACATAGACCAAATTTTTAACACTACTCTCATAAACTAATGCCCTAAAATATCTAATGCAGAATAATCTATCAAATCACAATATATTGTGTCACACAAAAGGATCCAATAGTATCTACATATATCCAATCCCAACTAGTAGTACAAATATGAATGAAAATAATGTACAAAACTTTATATCTCTCATAAAATAAATAATATGTGGTTTAATTTAGTGAGAAAGGGATTTCTATTTTTCATGAAGAAACAATCAGTTAACATATGCATGTGTAAAAACTTACATCAAATTTATAAAAATGCCACTCTGCATTAGAAGCATATTACCCTATGGAATTTGCATAGGTCTTAGTAATGGCCTATAAATATTTAAGTGACACTTTTAGCATTTTAAAAATCAATAAGGATTCCAAGAGTCACTCCACAAAACACAAAAGGAATGAAAGGATTCAAAAAGAATATTTTGGGGTGGAATAATATTTGTAGCAAAGAGTGCAGGTAATTTTTGAGAGAGCACAAAAGACACAAGATAAAAATGATAAATACATCTAGGGACTTATGAGTGTAATCTTCCTTTTATTGTAGTTAGAGATAGGAGAGTGAGTTAGTGTGTCAAGTGTGTGTGTAATATGTTAACTTCCTCAAGAATGATCAATGAAAATGTGGTTTTAACTTTATGATCTCATATTATCTATGTTTTTAAGTGAAAATCTAAAAGGATGGGGGTTTCCTTAATTATATCCCGTATCCTTTATTTCATAAATTTGTATCATGTAAAGGTAACAAATATAGAACAAGTGACAGAGTGTTTTTCATCCATATATAAAATAATGGGTATAGGGCATGAATCAATATAGATGTAGTTGACTATTCTCAATATTATCATTGAGGTAACTATGAATATAGTATGCTTAAATGTGTTATGCATATTATTCATGTGGGTGTATAATATAGAGATAAGAGAGAGGTGAGAGACTTGCATCACCTACATAATTTTGTAATGAAAAACTTGCATGAATGGGTTAGAAGTGTGTGGGATGAAAGTATGAGATAAATGGTTGAGAAGTGTGTATTCCAAGTCGTTGAGTTGAAATTATTACTAATGTAAATGATATAAGTGAAAGAAGAGGAAAATAAGAAGATCAAGGGTGGTTATATACTACCTTGTCAAAGGTTGATGTTACAAAAAAAGAGTTTGAGATTGTGTAAGTCATGTTATACAACACCAAATGAGACATTGATATATTATTCAAGTATGAGATAGTATTCTACTCCTTTGTAAAACATGGGATCTTCATGGATCATCATCTCAATTGTCTATTGATTAAAATCTTCTCAGATTCTCATAATTCAAGATCATATTTTTCTTTCGTTAATTTTTACCTTTAAATATTCATCAATTAAATTTAATTACACATTTGCATCATGTTCCTTATTATATTAAGTATTTTTCAATAAATGTTCTAATGGACTTTCCCCATCTTCATTTTTGTAACATAGGGTTTAATCCATGCCCCCTTCCTTCTTAATTTCTCCTCATTTATAGTAACATCATATATACTTCCATTTTTTCTAACATGACATGAATAATCTCAAAATCCTTCTTCATCCACTCAACCTATAGCATATGTATATTATACCCTCCTTTCACCTAGATTACACACTTATTGTCCATATGTCTAATAATTTTGAGTAGAGGTGGGGTGGGGGGGAATTTTTGTTCAACCTTTCTATTATAATCTTCTTTCTATTATAATCTTATGTTGGTCATGCATCTATATATATCTTAGCATTATCTTCTATACCCACCTACACTACATGAATTACACCTTTATGTAATGTATGCCCACTATTCACTTGATGGAGGATGTACTATCCATGTACTCAGCATATACCCACACTCTTTCCCCACAGGTCTAGTCTCACTTCAGTATGCCTTCTTCAATTTATTACTTTCATTTTTTGCTCCATGAAGTGACTCCTAGAATACTCATTGACATTGAAAATGTTTTATAAGAACATTTAATTTTATACGTAATTATTAGGATTGGTCTACTATCATGGATGAAACTATTACTTGCATAAATTTGTGGTTTGATAATTTCCACAATAATTTTACAGAAATTTGTTGACATAGACCCATGTTAATCAAAAAAATTTGTCATAAAATAAATAACTATTTTTCTCATTAATTAAAACCACTTCTATATTCAAGTATTTTCTTAAATATTATTGATCCTTTCTATTCATCTTAATACTTCCAATTGGGCCTAAATGCATGTGAATTTTATTTGATCATTTTTAGGTGATATAAGATTGGTTGATCTAATACAAGCTCCTAAATCTCTACTACATTATATCATTTTTACAATAACTAAATTTATGGTAAGATGGAGCCAAAAATAATTAAACTCTTTAATTTTTTTTTTGATTTTTTAAGTTTTTGAATTTAATAAATTTAAACTTTAAAATATTTTTTTAAAGTACAAAATTTTTGTAACATTTTTTAAATTATAACTAGATTTATTTATTTAGTAGTTAAATATTGTAGATTTATATTGATTAATTAAAACTTTTTTCATTTATATATTAGAAACAATATTATTGAAATAAATTATCCTAATTAAATAAATATAATAAATTAATATAATTAATCAATATTATTTTAGCACATAATAATTCTTTTATTAAATATATTTAAAAAGAAAAAAGAAAAAGAAAGAGAGAGATCCCAAAAGTAACACAATAAAAATAAATTATGTTTAAAACTAATTTCAATGCAATGCATATAGTGTTTGATATTTAATTAAAATATTAATCAAAATTTATAAGTTTTTATTACATTGATATTTATTGAATGAATTAGTTTTCCATCATCATCATCATCATCATTATCATCATCATTTTCTTTAATAAAGTTTAAAGGTTATTTATCATCATTTCTAAATTTTTTAGTATTTTTTAAGATTTGTATTTTGGTGGATGGTCAAAAAATATCTTTTACACTATCATCATTGAAGTTAGACTAAAACCCATTTAATAATTAGAAAATTTAAAATAACATATATATTTAATTTGATTAAGAATAAAATATATTAAAAATATTTTAAAATTATATAAAAACTAATTTAAACATTTTTAAATAAAATTTATAATTTAAAAAATGCAGATATTTACTAAATAATAATTAAACATATTTAAATAAAATAAATAATAAATAATTATAAATTCAATAAATTATTTCTATATAACATTTTTATAATATCAATGCATTTTATATAGGTGATATTCAAATTTTTATTATTTTTACTTTTATATGATTTTATGTAATCATTAAATTAATATTATATATACAAAATAATGAAAGATATTAAACATTTTTAAAAAATTAAGAATAAATAATAAATTAAAAATATATATTTTTTTTAAAAAGAACTTTCAGATTCAGTGTTTTAATACAGTGAAAAATATATATTTTTAAATAAAATTATTATAAAAATAAAATTAAAAAAAATAATGTTAGTGATTTGTTTTTTTAAATATTAAGTATTTGTGTTGAAAATTAAAAAAACTATGTTTTTATAAATGAAATATATAAAATTTTAAATAAAATATTATATAAAATTTTAAAAAATGAGATAATAATTTTAAAAATTATTTCTTTTTATCTTTCTTTTCTTTTTGTTATATATTTTAAAATTTATTTTTATAAACAATTTATTTATATGTTTTAGTTTTTTCATCTTTCTTCTTTATTTTTTAATTTTTAATTTTTTTTAATATTTTAAACACATAAATAATAAATAAAATAAAAATAATTTAAAAAAATAATTATATCCAAACCCTTTCAAAATATTCATTTTAAATAATTTTATTTAGAAGTTATGTTTTCCAACCTTTGTTGAACACAATGTTTGGTGCGCATATATGTAAAAAAATACTTTAATTTTTTCCTAAAACAAGTAAAGCCTCACTTAGACATCAACATCCCTTAGTAATGCAAACTGTAAAGCTATTTAGATCAAAAAAATTTAAAACAATTAAACATGGAACAGTGGCACCATTTTGGATCCCTATTGACATTTTCAAAATTTATTAGTGCTTGTTGCAGATATTTATATCTCGTGTCTTGCTAATTTTAAGCATTATGCACAAAGGTTGAGAAAATACAGATAAGAGAAGTAAATACTATTGTAATACATTTTAAATATTTAAAAGGGAAAGTTCAAGCGGTGGAGCGTAGTAACCTTTTTGGATTTTCAGGTGATAAATCAGAGGATGAAGATTCTAAGGGAATGGGTTCGTAAGAATCCGAGGCAATTACTGTTTTCGATACTATTAAGGAGTTTATTGAATTTTTCTGCAGAGTTGCAAGTAAATAAGTAACGATTAGATCATCAAAATATTACGGAAATGATTTACATAAATGGGTCTAATGCTACTGGGATCAACAATTATGTGATCCATCTATGTTCAAAAGGGTTTTTCATTGTTCAGTTTTTTGAGTTTAAGGATTATTAGAGAATTTTTCAAGAGGTTCCTTAGTTTTGGTGCGTTGGATTTTGTATCACCTTTTATTTATTTTTTGATCTTTTACCATTGGTGGTATCTAAAAATATCGGTTTGGATTCAACTTCCAAACCTCCTTATACCTTTATGGCATCATGCAGCTTGTGAAGCTATTGGTAACATGCTTGGAAAATTCATCAAGATAGATTGTGAGCAGGGTAGGCAAGGGTTGTATACCTATGCTTGTATTTATGTGGAGGTGGACCTTAGCAAATGTCTTCCAGAAAAAACCAACTGAAATATGAAAACTTTCTTTAGATTTAAACCTTGGATTATGAAAACATTACCTTTATATATCGACTCTGCCACTAAACAGGTCATCTCCAGGGAGTTTGTTCTTAAGTAGGCAAGCTAAAAATGAAAAAAGATCAGTGTACTCATCCTGAACGCTGACAACCATATGAGAACCCTTCTCCAAACAAAAACACAAAAAAATCCAAATATTACATAGGGAAGTAAGAAATCTCACAGTTTATTAGAGAATTGTCGGTGGTTGATTCATTTTGTCAAATGATAGTTGCAAATATTGGTTTAGGTGGAGGGATCATAAGAGCTCATGATTCTGAAACTTCTAGATCTGATAAGGATCAAACATTATTTGAACCTCACCATAATTCTGTGTTTGTGATGGCTATTGCTAGACCGATGGATATTGGTCATCTAGAATGTTGAATTGAAATCTAAAATAAAAATAACAAAAAAGACCGTAGAGTAGATATGAGATTCGGCTGTCTATGATTTTTTTCTAATCAACCTTTTATTTTATTACATAACTTTTGGGGTGTGACTTTTCCACCCATCATTTTTTATGACTAACATTGTACCATAAATTTTCTATCAATAAATATACCCTTTTCAATCCAAAAAAAAAAGTACACAAGAACAAAAACAAAAAGTTGTGTAGGTGCTTGTTTTATTGATACGGAGAGCAATATTAAGGGAGGCGAAGCAAAGGAAATGCATTTCCGCAGTAGTAAAATTTAAGATTTTTCAGTGAGGTACAAATCCGAATTGGAATTGACATACATCTAATAGAAAATTAAAACTGATTGTCGATTCTTTCTCAATGCGCAACACAGTTTGAAACTTTGATGTGTTCTTTATTTCATGTGGTTGGAATGGAAATGATTTGAGAGACTAAGATCATATCATCACAGTATTGTTTCTCTTAGCTTTTCTAGCGATACTAATAGAATTCCGTGTGATACTAAAATGACATTCCGTTTTAATGGCGTAGGTGAAATACTGATGAAAATACATGGAAAAAATGCTCGCTGTAATTCTTTTAAGATGCCTAAACTCTTTTGTAAAATTGAAAAGAACAATTTTTTCAGAAATGCAAAAGAAGGGTACTGGGAATCATAAAATACATGGACAGTGAAGTTGATATTGATATATACATATGAGAACTTTATATCACAATATAAATGTTATAGCTTAAGAACAAGAACATTTCTATGTTGCAACATTCGAAAGGAAAAGTTGTAGTTCTAAACAATAACTGCGTTAGGGTTTAATGTCATAAATCCATTTCAAAGCATAAATCTTAGTGTCTCTTTTAGGATCCGTCTTTTGTAGGAACCGCTGCTAGGCTTCTCAACTCCTCATTTAACTTTGTATAAGAATTGTCTTTTCTGATAAAAACCTGGTTCATTTCGTGAAACTGCTTCGATATTTTACTTTTTCCTGCAGTCAAATTTATTAACTCGGTTTTGAATTTATCAAGTTCTGTCTCCAGATCTCTGATTTGGTCACACTTTTGTCCAGCTAATTTGTCTTTCTCCATCACCAGTTGCATGAGTTGTTCGTTGTGTAGTTTTGCACACGACATTTGAGCTTCTATTTTTTGTCTCAGTTTAACGAGATGATCTCTCTTTCCTTTTAATCTATCCAAGAGAGCTTCCACATCTTTGAAATGTTCATCTCTTTTCTTATATTCGTCCATTATTGTAAAAAATTCTGCTCTTGCTATAGCCAATAGGACTTCCATATCTTTCAGCTGTTCATCTTTCTTCTTAAATTCCTCTACTGTTTCCTCTTCGGAAAATGCAAACAAACCAGATCTAGGCTTCTTTGGTACATATAAAGTGTCTAAAAATATACCTGATTTTCTCTTCTGTCCAGCCTTTTCTTCGTCGATAGGGGTTTTGTCAATGGTATGCTTCATATCCAAACCCTCGGGGATAACAAGGCTACAAGAAGGGACACCAATTTGCATTGTAAGTGGATCTAAATCGTCCGATAGCCTATTCATCTTTTCAACAATCATGGTCAGGCGAGCTACCTGCAAAACAAAATCACTGATGAGAAAATCGGATCCAATGTTTTCCGAGTTTTAAACAATCCATTCATGATCTTATTAAGATACCTCCTCTTTGAGGATGTCATTTTCCAGATTTAATTTTTCGAGTGCCTCCTTAGATTGTGTTCGTTCTTTGACCTGCAAAGAGTGGGAGAGCTCAAACAATGTCCCATGGAAAATTTGCTAAATTTGGTTTTAAAAAAATATTATTGGTCACTCACACTGATCTTGTTCCGGCGATTGTTGAACCAGCATGTAACTTGCTCCGGCTCTAATCCCAGATCATGGCTGATCTGCAGCCTTTCCTTCCGAGGGGGATATTGGCAAAACTTATATATCCTTGAAACAAAATCCAGATATCGCTTCAGATCGCATTGCTTTGGGCTTTTTATTAAAAAAAATAAAAAAATAACAAACACATCATCATATGGAGAGAAGAGTATTAAATTGGAAATATTGGGCTTACTCTTCCAATTGCTGCTTTTGATGACGTGCGTGCCTGAACTGAGTTTTTGTGGCCGATTGCTCTTGTTCTGCACCATCATTATATTCTTCGGATTCTACCGGTGAAACCTTTTCCTTTTTAGAAGACATCTTAAACTGAAAACTTACATCGGTGAAGTTCAAATAATAACTTAATTTGTAAAGGGGCAGCCTATACTGATATATATAGTAAAATATAGGTACAACCCTAATTTTAATTTTGTCTGGATAATAAATAAGCGGAGGAGAATTTGACAACAAAGCATCGTAGGATTTCACCGTCGATTAAAACTTTGCAATTAATGATAGTGGAAGGTGGTCCCTTTCATAGGAGGTTATTATTTATTAAAGGATAAAAGTAATCATATTTGTAAACATGAATTAATGTATTTTAAAGGTTGCTTTTGTATTTTATTTTCTAAATTAAATATTATATTTATTTCTGAGTTTTTTTTTTTTTTAATTTTTTTTAATTTTTTTTTAATTTATTTTTTAATGTGATTTTGAAATGTGGGGTGTAGTTGAGGGGAGCAAGGCTCAAACCTAGGGCAGTTGGGTGGTAGGCCCCCAACCCTACCACTGCACCCTAGTGTGTAGTTTTTTTTATAAAATTTTCTTAAAATTTATCTTTCTATATTTTAGTTGTTTAAATTATTATTTTTAAATATAATTAGTCATTTAAATTGTTTCATTGATATGTTTGATAATTTATTTTAAATGTATTTTAAATATTCATAATTATTATCAATTGCATGAATAAAGTGTAATCTAAATATTGATAAAATAAAAGAAGTATATTCAAAAATGTTTGAAAGAGAAAGGTGAAAGAGTTTGTAATACTCTTCAACCAAGATCTCTCCAATAATCCATCACCACAGTGATGAAGCTAATACATTGCACACAAAATAAATTATCTATTATTCATAAATAGATTATACAATACTTTGATTCTTGGTTACAATACCCTGGTGAAGAGGTATATATAGGAGTATGGAAAATTAACTCACATAAGAACTCATGGTGGAACTAGGTGTAACTCACTGTAGAATTCATTAGAGAATTGACAGTGGCCCTTAGTTGAACTCCAAGTGGAACTCTAGGTGGAACTCACCCTCTCACCCCCTTACACTTAAGCAATCTAAAGTTATATGTCTAAATAAAATCCATTTAATAAATAAATAGGATAATAAATATCTTACTCTAACACCCCCCTTAAGCATAGGTTAGTTGGATTGAAAAGAAAAAATGGGTCTCGACAACAAAGCCTTATGAAGTACCTATTATCACCAAATCTTTCACCTTAGAGTTGGTTGTTCAAGCCTACTCTAAGATTTGGGCAACATTGGGATAATTCTAGGCCTATGGGTTACCTATGACAGAGGTATACCTCTAGGTTTAAGGGCTAGCTCCCTAGATTACTCCTTGAATGCTTATCACTTACACTAACTATTTGCTTGGATGAAAATGGGGTAGAAAGGCATGAAAATTAAACTAACCTATTGAGATGACACACCATAAGGATCTCCATTAGACTACCATACTATTGCACTATGAAGCATGACCTACAACACTAGTCTCAAAAACTTGAATTGATTTAACATTAGTATTTTAACCATGGAGGTGATATGCATTGGAATACTCAAGGTGAGTGAACTAGAGGTCAGAGTGTAGAAACCAAGACTACTTGTACACTTGAAGATAGTCAAACACACTACTTACACTTCATGTGACTTGCTAGAGTGAGAAATACTTACACCAAACATGAAAGGATAAATAAAAGGCAAGGATAGGTATCTATCACTAGACACTTCACTAGACATCACTTCACACACTTAGACAAGAAGGTCATAAACTTAAAACTAGATTGTAAATATTAATTTAAAGGTAAAATATAACATCAAACCATCAGGGCTTTGCCATACTAGGTGTGGAATCGATTATAAAAACCAAATGTCTTGCATTTATACCACACATGAGAGGAGACAGGAGAAGAAAAGTTCCAAGGTTGAAATACCACATGTCAAGGCATGAAAACTAGTTATATTATAGAATAATGAAGTGGAAAATAGAGGTTTAGAAGGTCTTATTGGATAAATTCCCATCTAAAGTATAAAAACTCTCCAAAACTAGTGTAGGGTCCTCAAATGACCTTCTTGAAAATTGCCTTCATGATGAGGCATCTCTTGATTGTTCAAACCCAAATTAGGAAGATTTAACATATGCACACTCAACACTATCCTAAAGAGGTTAATAACATGGCAAGGCAGTCATCAAATGCATCCCTAATTGCTATCCATCTCCATGTCACTTATACTCACCATCTACAATCATTCATTGGTCTTCTAGGCCTCATTCTTCACATTTATCATCCAAGAAGCCTATAATTACTTAACCAAATCCATAAAAGAGGTGTTATAACACCCGTATAGGGTTTATTTATATTTCAATCCATCAAGCAAAATTTAAAATGTCCCAAAAATAGACCTATCATTCTCTCACTAGGCAGTCACTCCTCATTTTCACTGTTTGTCTAGGACTGACTAAAATGAATGAGTTAGCATAAGTGTTTCCATGGCCATCTATGATGAGAAATGAATATTTAGAGTTATAAAAATTTCCAATTGACCTCCTCAAATAGTTCTCATTCTTCAAGTCTCCTTTGCACCTATAAAACACACAATACTTGCCAAAAAAAACCAATTTTACACTTGTATGTACAAGTAGGGTACATACCAATTTGATGGGAATAAGCTTGAGAAAGTTTTAAATAATTATAAAATAATTTTCAATCCAAACTATTCCCTCTGAGTGCATCTCCATTAGATTATTCTCCATCGAATCAAAGATAGGGTTTTAAGAGAGTTTTAACAAGTTTTGGTTCTTAGTGATAAATCATAAAACTCAAATGTTCAAACATCAAACAAATTTCACTAGGAATGATTTAAAGATATCATTCAACCATGCCTATATCCTTCGGTTACCATGAAATAATTTTTATAGGTGTGAGCATTTGAAGTTGGCTTATCGAGCCTTAGAGTGTATTATGGGTACCCCTGAAGTGACTTGAGGCTAAAAACAATCCCTCTATGATTGCCTCTAAAAATTTATGGCTCTAATTCATTTTATGCTCTCCCATAAATATCATCTAATTCATTAGAGAGTTCACATGGTCATATAAATGAAACTAGACCCCTGTAAGGCCTATGTCTAGTTCTAAGCCAAATAGGCTTGACTATACTTGAGTTGTCCATGACCTTATTGAGTACATATGATGAATACATAGCTTTATATACCATTTATCATGCTCAAATAAATTGTATAAAACACTTCATAGTGTCCCAAGACTCCATATATTACCTTCCTAATCATCATGTGCTCAACCTGTACTCTTTATTTTGGCTGGGAGTGCCCTCTGTCTAAGACAAAATAGAGGGCATATCCTCTATTTTCTCAATCAAGGTGGAGTTATGAGGTGTTATAATATTTCATGAGGACCTTATACACCAAATATCAAGGTTATATCACCTTTATATCATTGAAAAATTCACAAAAATCAAGATAGACTTGTATGACAAGCGATTGTGTAGGGTTTTGAGAAACCTCTAATTTCGGACTGTATGTTAGTGTTCCTACCATATTTCCTTATCTGATCATCATGTGAAGTTTTTCCTACCACTTTGAGAATGTATTTATCATTATAAATTCATCTATACTTATGTCAACCTTCTCAATATGTGCTCTCTACTTGGCTAGGCCTAGTCTGCAGACTTTAGTAGTCTATGTTGATTAGGTCACCTATAGATGGCAAGCAAGGATATTTCAAAGGCCTCTGTAGATGTAAATTAGGACATGATAAATTCATTTCTATCTCTTAGTTATTTTGAGATCATTAGGTCACTTTCAATTAAGTGAATATATATTCCTTCCAAGCTTCCAACTTCTTGATTCTCATCATCAACCTTGTAGGTCTACAATCAGGCTATATATGACAATTTAAGGACTATGAAACCTGTAGTTGATGATTTCTCCTTAACATAATATTTCATCATTTTTTATCCTTATTAAGACTACTATAACCATTTTAAACCAAATTGAGATATTATTCCTTTAGTTATATAGCCATCATGTCATTAGTGTTTTATAGGATCACTTAGGCTTCAAAAGTACTATAGATGACATTAGAAGTCTGCAATCAGACTTTGCTTGAGTTGGAAACCTATTTACATAGTCCTTCTCATGACCAAACAATCAATTTATTTTTCAATGAATTTCCCCTATTATTGGGCTACATGATTGAAAAAAAATTAGACTGCCCAGACATTAAGCTACTCTATCATGAGATGGCATTGAATATAAACAAAACCATGATTCAGAGAATAACATAATATGTCTCCAAATGTAAATTTACAACATGTAAAAAAGTCTGCCTTATGGAGTGATGGCTTTATCATTGCCTTAATGATGTTCTCAATGCTCTTAGATGCCAATAAGGTTTCAAAAAAGTTCCAAAACCTCTATTAAAATTTGTTGTCCTATGTTGGGGCTACCTGTACGTGCTAATGTAGAAAAAATATAGGTGAAGATATGATATAAGACTGTAAGTGTTAGATTTGTTTTCAAAACTAATTTATAACCTTTGGAATAGCATTAAACTTAGTGTTTCTACCTTAAAATCCTTCTCACCATCTTCAAGCATCATTATTCCATGAACATGACTACTCAGGCCTAGTTCCATCAGACTGTTGGTGATAGTCACAAGGGAATTGACTATATGCAATGTATTAGGCCTTGTATCCTATAAGAAACACTTTTGAGATAAATAATTTCATGAAGGACTTATGATCATCATTATATGTGAGAGTTTAAATAACATTTCATCTTTGTTTTGAAGCCACTATAAGAAGGTAAGATTTACAAGAATAAAAACTTTGTCTATAGAATGTCAATGGAGTCTTTTCACTAGCAAAGGAGATGGTTTACTTATTTTTTAATCTCCACATGTGAAAAATAAATAAATATCCTTCTGATCATAAATTTTATGACCTTATAAAACATATACAACAATTGTTTTGTGAAAAACCAATCCAATCAGAGAGGAAATTTGAAGGCCATGGGAATGTAGAGGAAAAAAAGGAAAATACTTTGTTGGCAATGTTTCATAGAGCATGATGCACTACAACTACAACCATTTACATGGATTTGGAGTAGAAAAGGAGTGTTATCATCCACCAAAGGCAATTCATTCAACTCACCTCATGTTGTGTGTACCAGAATGAAATTGGTTAACCATTTTTGCATGAAAATAAGAGTGATAGAAGAAATAGGATGGTTTTTTTCATTTTTGAGATTTTAAAGGCTAGCTAAGCATAGAATTGAGTTTAGGAGACTTGAAGTGACAATGTGGAAATCTTCACATGTGTCACAAATGTTGTACAAGCTATACAATTTCTCAAAACCACATGAAATTTCTTGATCTCCTTGTTTTCAACACAACACCTACATTTTGTCAATTTTACAATAGTTACTCTACCATATTATGACATGGGGGACATTGAATATTCCTTTGGGACATTTATCCTCCTATGAAAATCTACTAGTGCTATAAATAACTCAAAATGACCTTATATGACATAAAATGACACTAAGAACTAAAAAATTAATATGATCAAGGTTAAAGACACTTTAAATGACATTGTGTTGACCATGGTACACATTTTACCCCCTAGTAGACCTCTATATCAAATTTGACCATATATGGGGTTGAACTAATTTGAATTGTGGTCAAATTAGTAAACATTTTTAGTGACTTTCTAGCGCTGGCAAGCTAGTTATGTTAAAAACTAGTAGCCTACTCCTATACATTTGGATATGGAGTCACCTATGCATAAAACTAGACACTGAAGTGCCTTTTAAACCACATAAAACAATAAAAAACAAACACAAAAGACAACAAACTAAAGAAAACACACTTGTATTCTGAATAACACTTAGGGAAAACACACACAATAAAAGAAAAACATGCCTATCCTAGTATGTACAAAACCTCAAACACTTGAGGTGAAGGAAAATCAACATTACTTCAACCAGGATCAAAGATAGTACCTCTTGCATCATTTCTTCTCCATGAAATACATATATCATGTGAAGCATGCTTATCCACAAACATTTACTTATATTGGTGGTCAAAGGACTTACCATCTTTACGTATTATTATATTTGCATGTGTGATACTTAGAGCTCTCAATAATGTTCTAACTACCCTCCAAGAATTTGGTTTGAACCTACAACTTACTTGAAATCCACCATTTTCAATTGGTACTTCTCAAATTGAGTGTTAGAAGTCATCAAAGTTGCTTAAACCTTACCTTATTCTATAACATGAAGCACTTGAAGTTTAGGGTGATAAATTTTGTCTTCCTTCTACTCCATCAGGACTAAAAGTGATTCAACCTCAATTTGAGGTTTGGAATACTTCTCAATGACAAAAGCTTCTACTTTATAACCATTAGGTTCCTTTATAATTATAGATTATTTGATACTAGTTTGGTATACACTCTCATAATCAACAAGACATTG
Organism: Torreya grandis; assembly: GCA_037957365.1. NCBI lineage: Eukaryota > Viridiplantae > Streptophyta > Pinopsida > Cupressales > Taxaceae > Torreya > Torreya grandis. The sequence continues at coordinate 229,564 of JARHVA010007723.1, read as the reverse complement.
TCCTTTAATCTTGATAATATGCTCAATAACCTAGTTGTTAGGCTCATTAACATACTCATTATCAGGTTCACAGTTATTAAGAGGGAAATTAGGCTTACTTAACTACTCAAACTCTTGGATTATTACATATAACCTTTGACATAGGTCATCTTCCTCTTCATGGCTATCATGTTCATGGACATATCCATCTTGTGTAGGTGGAATGACATTTTTTTTCTCATTATCCTACTCTATCATGCTTGGAAATATATCATCATCGTGCGTATGAACAATGTAATTACCCTCAAAAAATTATAGAAAATAATCAACAATGCATACCTCAGAATGTTCATATCCTCCCTCATGGATGATGTATGTGTGAAAGTTAGTTTTCTAATACAAAGTGTATGGATCATGTCCATAGGTGTCTACACCATAATAATCCTGTTAAAGGCTAGATATTCCTTCAAGCTTAGAATGTATTCCATCATCTACTACATAGTATTCTTGATCATTGATTATGCAATTAAAATTAGAGCTTGATTCTACATAGGGCTCAATATGAAACTTGGTTAGTGGTTGAGTTCTAAAGGTTACCTTTTCTCCATACATTATATTCAAGGTTAAAAATGACTAATCAGCTAAGAGGTAGCCTCCTATCTTGGTTTCAAAATCTCTTTAGGGGCATATATCAAAGTAGGTAGGCAAGTCAACTACTACTATATCTTGAAGAATTGGGAAGCTAGGGTAATCATAAAGGAAAACACTCAATCCTCTGACAAATCCCACTAACTTATCTAGTGTACCAATAAGTTGAAGCACTCCCTTACTATATGGTTCATATTTTAGGCCCAATGAATTAATAGCCCCACTATCAACTATGTAGTTGTGAACACGTTTGCCTCCTATAATGAGAGTGATGTAGAAGGGTGAAGGCTTTTTAGATTTGGAAGAGGGTTCCACAATGTGATTAGGATAATTGGTGAGAGAAACATTACCATGATTTTATGGTTAAGGGCTAAGGTAGATTTTAGAAATCTTCTCTTGAAGGATCTCTTTTTTACCAAACAAGTGAAGCATTTCCCGAAGAGACATAGATGTCTTAGAAATCTTCAAAGAACCCACAATATTAAAAACAAGATCATTTACCTTTTATTGTGTCTTCGAGGGAAATGAAGTGCCTTGAGATTAAGGTGTTGGAACACTTTGAGTATCCCTTCCAACATTATGATTTGAATAAGGTGTATAAGTTGTAGGGATGGCCATGTTTGTAGTCACACCTTGATGCCTTGTAGGAGGACAATTTAAACTTTCATGAACACCATGAGCATCTCCTAAGGCCTTTCTCTTTTGTCTAGTATTAATTGCAACTAAATAATTCTAATTGAGAACATATTTATCTTCAATTATAAAGTTTTCAAGGTTCACCTTTTGGATTTGCCATTCTTCATTTGCTTATATGAGAACTTCATCTTCTATTGAAAAATGAGGAGTGACCTCTATTTGAACAACCAAATCTTATTCCCCACCTTCATTTGCATCCATGAATTTACGTTGTTACCATTACTCTCCTTGCACCAAGTTACTATATACCAATACCATGTCTCTTGTGTTAGAGTTGGAAGTTGGGTTATATGCAATGGTTGTCCTATTAAGGTTAGGGTATCTTTTCATATACCTTGATCGTATTGCTAAGGTGAAAACCTATTTCATTATTGAAGATAGGGGTATGGGTTTTGGTTAACTCCATACTACAGATTTGGTTGCCCTATTTGAGCCTCTAAGGCTCTATATCTTGCCTCCCAATCAATTGCATCCTCTACATTCTTAAGAACATCTCTATACTTAGGATTTGGATTTGGGACTTGAGAAACACTTGGACTATCAATAGATATATTAGTTAATAGAGTCATAAAACTTTTGGAAGCAACTTACCATCTTGTATTAGGCCATTCTCATCTCTAATAACAAGGTCATATGCTTCAAGTAAGGTGTAACCACCCATAGACTGAAACATTATGGTAGTTAGTACCAATAGCCCTTAGATATGTAGGAAAAATAAAGATAGTAGGTGGTCTCATGGGTGGAGGTAGCCTATGCCAAGTTCTTTGGAATCTTTAATTAAAATCATGCATAGTCTCTTTGGGGGATCTTTGAATTACATTCAGTTGCTGGATAAGTGACATGTGATCAATTTTATCTTCAATCCTTGATGTCAATAGCTTTCCAAAATCATCCCAGGTTGTGATACACCCTCTAAGAAATTTCCTATTCTAGTCAAGTGTTTTCCCTCTGAGGGACATGGAAAGGATTCTAATGGCAATGTTTACCTCAGTGACATTATGAAGACTATAGAGATTTTAGATGTCCCTAATATGCTCACTAGGGATGACATAGACTTCACCATTGAATGTGGGAACACTCTTAGTAGCATTAGGAGGTATATCATCATATGCATTGAGATGGATAGGATTCTCAGTGTTAAAGGTTGGGAAGGTATGATACCTAGCCATATTGACCTCAAGTTCCTCTTCATTTTCTTGATCTTTTTGGCTTGAAAAGCCCTCTTGTTCTTTAAAGGTCAAGATAGGTTGAGGATATTGAGCTTCAAGAGGAAGTTCAAGCTAAAAGAGTGGGTTTATGGGATTGATACCTATACTAGAAGTTGACCTAGTAAGGACCATGAAGTATGAACATACGAACTGATAAAAAAATGGCTTTAAACTAGATGTTACCTTTAATGGAGTCATAAAATGTTGAGTAGAATACCATATCCAATTATGATTATGTCAAGACTAACATTCACCTTCACAAGAAGTCTTTGAAATAATGGTCCCATCGAGCATGCCATAACTGTTTTCAACAAAATTTAAAGCCTAGAGTTGGTTTTTTAATCCTAATTTATTATTTTGGAAACACTAAAATATATTTAGTCTTGTGGGTTGCTTATGATAGAGGTAGACCTCTAGGTTTAAGGTCTAGCTCCTTAGATTGATCCTTGAATGCTTATCACATAAACAAAATATTTTTTTGGATGAAAATGGGGTATAAATATATGAAAATTAAACTAATATACTTGGGTGATACACTATAAATATCTCCAATATACTACCATAATATTACATTATGAATAATGGCCTACACCACTGGTCTCAAGACCCTGAATATCTCTAACATTAGTATTTAAAATATGGAGGTGATATGCATTGGAATACTAAAGGTGAGTGAACCAGACATCATATTTTAGACACCAATGCTAATTTTACACTTGAATATTATCAAGCATACTAGCTACACTTGATGTGACCTGTTAGAGTGAGAACTACTTGAACCAATCATGAAAGGATAAAGAGAAGGCAAGGATATGTATCAATCACTAAACACTTCACTATACATCAATTCTCACACTTAGAAAATAAATTCATGAAATAAAAATTATATTTAAAATATTATTTCAAAGGAAAAATATAGTGTCAAACTAGTAGGGATTCACCATACTAGGTGTGGAATCGATTACAAAAGCCAAAATGGCTTGCTTTTATAGCACATATGAGAGGATAGAAGAGAAGATAAGTTTAAAGGTAAAAATTACAAATTTAAAGGCATGAAAAATAGTTATATTATAAAATAATTAAGTGGATAACAAATTTATATAAGTTTTTCTTGGATAAATGTCCATCTGAGGCATAAAAAATCTCCAAAACTGGCATAGAATCCTCAAATGGCCTTCTTGAAAACTACCTTCATGATGATGCATATTTTGACTATTAAAAACCATAATAATAAGACTTGACACATGTGAAATATATTATGGAGGTTGAAAACATGACATAATGCTTATCATATGCATCCCTAACTACTAACCATCTCTATGACACTTGTACTCATCATCTGTAGTCATTCAATGGTCTTTTAGGCCTCATTCTTAACATTTATCATTCAATAAAGGTTAAAATTATATACCAAATCCATGGAAGAGGTGTTAGGACACATTTATATGGTATTTTTTTCCTTCCACTCCATCAATAAGACCTTAAAAGGTCCCAAAAATAGACTTCTCATCCTCTCACTACACAGTCACTCCTCATTTCAGTTTGTCCAACACTGCCTAAAATGAATGAGTTATAAAAAGTGTTTCCATGACCATATGTGATGATAAATGAATATGGAGAGTTATAAAAAATACCAATTTACCTCTTTAAATTATTATTATTATTCTTCAAATCTCCTCCATAGCTATAAAACACATAAAACTTGATAAAAAGCTAGTTTTAGACTTATCCATTTAAGTAGGGTAGAAACCAATTGAATGAGAAGGAGCATGGGAGAGTATTAAAAAATTATATAAAAATTTTCCATCCAAACTATCCCCTTTTAGTACATGTTCATTTGTTTATTCTCCATCAGATCAAAGATAAAGTTTTAGGAGTGTTTTTGCATGTTTTGGTTCTTAGAGATAGTTCATAAAATTCAGCCATTAAAAAATCCAAAAAAAATTCACTAATAATAATTTAGTGACATAATTCAACCATTAATATCTATTTGGGTCATCATTCAATTATTCCAATAGGTCTGAGCATTTGAATTTGGCCTATAGAGCCCAACAGTGCATTTTGGGTACCTTTAAAGTGATTTTACGTTAAAAAAAAGTGACCCACTCTATGATTCCCTCTAAAAAATGATGGGTAAAATTCATCTTATACTTTCCATGATGGCTTAGAGGAATGGTGAATGAGATTCATGTACTTGGACACAATTCAAATGGTTTATGTGTTTCCATTAAACCCCCCCCCCGCCCCCCCCGCCCCCCCCCCCCCCCCCCCCCCCCCCCCCCCCCCCCCCCGCCCCTCCCCCCATCCCCCCCCCCCCCCCCCCGCCCCTCCCCCCATATTTTCTAATAATAAAATTTATAGAGTAAAACAGAAAGAATTTGAACCTAAGTGTGTATACCACATTTTATCTTTGAGTGGATACATTAGTTGTGTAAAGCACTCAATTTTATAAAAACTTGAAGCAACTCATGTAGTAGTCATTTTTCCATTTTAAAATTAAAAAAATATTAAACGTTGAAATTTCCAAAATAAAGAAGTTAATGTGTACACATGTATATATATGAAACAAAATTTTCCTATAAACTATAATTTTTAATGGATAATTATGGCACCTTGTTTAAGAACTTGATTAATTTGAAAAAAATGATAATTCATAATGATCAAATCCTAATTTTATATAAATAATTAGGATAATGAATTAGAAGGATTTATTATTCTAACTCTCATGAATAGGGAGTAGTACCCAATGTACTAACCTAAAAATATGGAACCCTAAGGATTTATCTATAAATAATGTGAATGCCATTGAGTGTCATAATAATGGAATATACATCACCCACAAAAAATATGGAAACATATAATGGGTTCATTAGAAGCAATCCCATGGTTTTTGAACATTATTAAATCTTAAATTAAATTATGTGCACAAATTGAATGTCACTATTGCAAATGGATATCGATTCTATTTTTTCATGATCAAAATAGAATAGATAATATTAATTCCCCCATTATGACCACATTGTTCATAAATTTTAATTGAAATTAATATTATTCCTTTAAAATTTGAAATTGTAGATTTCAACTTTGAATAAGCATGAGCATGATGAGTATCATGGCTCTTGAATTTGTTCCAAATAATATATAATGTTATGCATTTATATGATCAATTTTAATTGTAATTTCAACTTGTAACCCTGATTTTATAATTATTTTCAATATTCCCATTCATATGCATTCAATTATGCATGACTATATACTTCAAGAATTTTATTAGTGACTACATATGAATGTCATAATAGCCTAGAATTTGTATCATTATGCCAATATATTTCATATGTTTGATTTTTTAATTAAGTTTCATCCTTTAAATCATGTAATATTAATTTTAATTTGAAGTATTTCATGAGCAATTTTAAGTAATAATTAATTTTTTGGGGATTTTTTACTCATGTATATTTTTAGTCATTTACCCAAATGTCCTCATGAGTAGTCATTTAAAAAAATGAATTTATTAACTCATGTATTTTGGTAATAATCATGAGGAAATTAGGGCCACTTTATAACACAAAAAATATAAACATTTGTTATTAGGGGGAATAATGGTGAATGTAATTTACCACTTAGGGAATTTTAGTTTGGCCCTCTATCCTATTTTCCCATTAGAAAATATTTTGGTGAGTGTATTGCCTAATAAATTTTCATTTCCCAATTTAAAATTAATTTATTTATAAAATTTTAAATTAGAGGGGAATAAGGAAAAGAGACTTGGAATAATTACTCTTTTGTCAAGTTGAAAAGTCTTTGGGCGAAATCAAATAAATATCAAGAGATTAGTATTTTTATAAGAAAATATGGGGAATGGTTATTTAGGAATGGATAAGGATATGGGATAAATTAAAATTACTAAATAATTTCTAATTATTATACCCTAGTTAATTGAAATACATTTTGGAAAGTTTATAAATTGAAGCAGAAGCAGGAAAAAATAGGATCTAAGTCAATTTTGGGAAGGTGGATTAAGTTGGAAACTAGTGGATTTTTCCAATCCATGACACTTTCCCCCAAAATAAATAAATTATAATTTTAGAACCATTTTTTTAATCTTGTATATTAATATTCCATACTTTCATTTTTATGTATCTTTTATCCAACCAATGATTTCTATTGTGGAACAGTGTGCATGCAGTGTTCTTCAAATCATCCTAGAATGAAAACTCTTGGATGAAGGTGGTCTTTAGATAGAAACCTAAGGATCCCAAGGATTTTATTACTAAACCCCTAGATTTATAGATATAATTAAATTTATGATTTGTTACAGAGATTTAAGGAGTATAAATTTTAGCTGGTAGACACTGTTGTATGTAGGCTATCATTGTGAGTAAAGTTGTAGGTGTTTGATTAAGATTTGTTGGTTTAATATATAATATATCAAGTGTATTTGGATTTTTAAGTCAGGGTATTTATATTTTTATTATTATTATATGTAATCATATTATTATTATGGTGAAATGATATGTGTTCTGGGTAGTCTTTGTGGTGCATGTGTGTGGAACTAACAAGGGTTTTCATCCAAATTATGTCTTTTAGTATAAAAATTATATGGGAGTCTATTTTAATTATTTATATATTTTTCAAAATATTTAAATATAATTAATGTGTCATATACATTGGGTTTGAGTATTTGTGATTTTGCACGAAAATTATCAAAATCTAGGTTTATCTAGCTAGTGTAAAAGGGGTATAAATTATACAAGAATTGTTCCCAATACTAAATTTATTTTAGATATTGTATTATGTAATTAAATTTATTTAGGGGAATTTAAATTTTTATCAGAGACACAACCTTTCTAGCTTATAGGTTTTTAGTAATAGATGTTTCCTAGTGAAAGAGAAACTGGATATTTAAAATGAGAACAGAAGAAGTTACAAGTAGAGAAATTAAAATTTGAAGAAGTAATTATGGCTGAAAGTGAAATGGGAAATAAATACTTAAATACTAAAATAGATTTTATCAATTCTAAAACACCTTAGAGAACATAAATTATGGTCAGAGAGAGTTGAGAGAGGTGATGGGGAAACTTGTGAGTCAATTAAATATTGGAACTAGTCCTAGAAGGGAAGGATCACCTAGGAAAATTAAATACATAGGTCATTCCATGTAAGAAAACCCAAAACACAAATTCATACTATAGGAGGAAGAATACTTAATTTCATCCCCTCAGTCCATATGATAAGTTGTTTTAGAATCAACATAAATATATAATTCATACATGAATTTAGATGAAGGCCTCAAAGTTATTATTTTATATCAAAAGTTTATAGAAATGAAAAGGGGATCTACACACCCAAGAGGGAAAGGAAATAATCATAGTGTTAGAGGGAAGGATCTAAAAAATAAGTTGAGAAAACTATCAGCTCCTACCTATGATGGTGGTGATATAATTTTATCTTGGGCTTGGTTACAAAAATTGCAAACCTACATTGATCTCAAATCTCTGAAGGAGAATGAGAACATTCAATTTATTACTCTACATTTGGAAGGTGTTACATATGATTGGTGGTACCATGGCCTAATAACATAAGGCCATGACCAAATAAATAAATTTAAAGAGTTTAGCTAGAGGATTATTGATAAATTCAAGTTAAAGGATGAAGAAGAGTACTTTAAAGAACTCTCTAAAATCAAGTCAAAAACCTCAGTAAGTGCCTATGTAGAAAAATTCTAAAAGATGGATTTTATGGTAAGCGATATTTCATTAAAAAGGTTATTTTTATTTTTATTGATGGTATGATTGAGCCCCTTAAAGTTTTTTTCAAAGTTTTCACACCAAACACTTTACAAGATTTTATAAGAAGAGTTTTAACTCTTGAACCATCAGTACAAAGAATCAAGCTGTCTTATCCTCCCAAACCATTCTATCCTGGTCAAAATAAGGATGATTCCTTGAATAATGGAATTCCTACTACTCTCCAAAAATACATGCCTCCTACCAGAAAAATGATGGATGAGGATACTAGGAATGAACTATGAAGGAAGATGTTTTGTTTCACATGTAAAGATCTATGTGCACCTGATCATAGATGCCTAAGTAAAGGGCAAGTACATTAGATTGAAGTGATATCAGATAATGAAGAAGGTATAGAAGAAGATGAAACTATAGATTTAATGGGAACCATATAAATAGAAGAGATGGTAAAGGAACTTATAGGTGGAGGTACTCTTGTATCCCTATTAATAGCACGTAAATATCATATTTTTCAATTTTGTGGAGTGCTCAATGGACAAAGAATAAAAATACTCATTGATATTGGAGCTACCCAAAACTTCATTTATGAAGAAGTGGTGGTAACTAGAGGGTTACAAATGGAATATTTTTAAGTATTTAATGTTTCTGTTTTAGATGGATTCATAATTCCATGCAACAAAGTGATTAAGCAACTCAATGTCACTATGGGAGACTATAAGTTATGTTATAAATTCTATGTGGTGAATCTAAATGGAACATATACTATCTTAAGATTATAATGGATTCATTAATTAGATTATTTCTACTATAATTACCAAACCATGTAATTCAAGTTTAATTCTAATGGGAAGGAGATATTTCTTTGGCGATTGTCTAACGTATCACCCTAGATGGTCACATCAAAAAAAATGGAAAGGATCATCTGAAAAGGCCAAGAAGGATGGGAATAAAATTATATGTTAACCTCCCTTATTTAATCTAAAATTAATTCTAATCCTTTTCCTGTTGATATCAAGAAATTGTTACATTCACATAGTATGGTTTTCAATGATTTACCACCTAGTTTACCACCAAATAGAGGGTTCCAACATGTAATAGAATTAGAACTAGGTGAAACACTAGTCATAAATACTCCATAAAACCACCAAAAAAGGTTTAAATAATAAATTTAAAATACCACTAAATAAATCTTAGATATGTATTTCATAAGACCGATTTCAAGCCCCTTTGCATCATTTGTAGTTCTTGTTAAAAATAAGAATGGGACCCTATGCATGTGCATTGATTATAGAGATTTAAATAAAAAGACCATCACAAATAGGTATCCTATTCCAAGGATAAATTAGATAATATATTAACTACATGGTTATAATTATTTTTTTGAGATTGATCTAAGATCTCGATATCCCCAGATTTGCATGAAAGATGAAGACCTAAAAAAAACTACCTTCAAGTATCATTATGGACATTTTGAATTTTTAGTCATGACTTTTGGGAAAAAAAATTATCCTTATATCTTCCAATATATTATGAAACATATATTTAGGGATTAGTTGAGTAAATTTTTATTAGTATTCTTTGATGATATCTTGTTCTACAACATGACATGGAAGGATAACTTAAAACATCTATACATTATTTTGGGCATATTAGAGGAGCATGAATTTTTTAATAAGGAATCCAAATGTGAGTTTGGATTAAATATTTTTTATATTTTGGGCATATCATTAGTGATAAGGTAGTATAAGTGGATCAATAAAATATTTAAGCTATCTTAGACTGGCCAACTCCTACTACTTTGACACAATTAAGAGGTTTCTTTTGGTTATGTAGTTATTATATGAAATTTGTCAAGGTATTATCTCAATTGGTATACCCTATTGTATAATTTACCAAAAACAAATCATTTGTATGGATATAACTATATAAAACCACATTTGAGAAAATGAAAAAGGTAATGAGCTCTTGCCCATTGTTTATAATTCATGATTTCTCCCTCCCATTTATTGTAAAATGTGATGCATCAAGAGAAGGGATAAGAGATGATATAAATAAAAGGGGGCATCCAATTCATTATTAAATTAGTAATTTAAAATAAATATATAATGGATACTATTTTTATGATAAATAAATGTTAGCCATAATGCATGCATTGGAAAAATTCAGACAATATATGGTATGTGGAATGTTTTTTATGAAAACAAACCATAATAGTTTAAAATTATTCCTAAGGAAAAAATATTTGAATTATAGAAAAATAAATTTATGATTAAATTAAAATCCTATAATTTTGATATATAATACATGAAGGGGAAGAAAAATATTGTAACTAATGCACTCTTTAGGAAATATACCTTGTATTCTATTTCCTTGAATTATATTGATTAGAAGGATATTATTATGATTTAATATGAAAATAATGATATTAATACTAACATAATTAATTTAATTATGAAGGATGCCAACTATACAATATGTGATTATTTGATATTATACGAAAATACTCTTTTCAGTACTTGAATCTACAATAGAGGAAAAGATTTTAAGAGCAATGCATGATGTGCCAGTAGCAAGTTTGAGAAAGATTCACTTGAAAGGGCCTAAAATATTAAGTTCTCAATAATGTTAGTGAGTGTATCATTTTACATTAATAAAAAGGGGAATAAGAGTTTCCATTAAGATTACTTCAAACTTTACCCATTTCCAGTCAAAAATGGGAGAGTATATCAATAGACTTTATCACAAGTTCACCCAAAGTAAATGGTAGAGATTGCATATATGTAATAGTTTATAGATTAACCAAGTTTTAAAAATTATTTTCTATATCATCAGAATATAAATCTGCTCAAGTGGTTGACTTATTTTTTAGGGAGATGTTTAGTTGCATGGACTACCACACAATATCGTTAGTAATAGGGATAAAGAGTTTCTTAAATCTTTTTGGAAAGAGTTATTTAGATTAATAGGTACTAAACTCACTCCTATCACTATTTACCACCCTAAAAAGATGGACAAATATAAATAGTAAACCAATGGATAGAGGGTTATTTAAGGAATTATACCTCAATTCAGCAATCTACATGGGTTAAATGTCTACATTTGGGAGAATTTTTCTACAATACTAATTATCATATGTCCATTGGCATGTCCTCATTAAAATATTAATATATATGATGAAGTTAAATTTATTGATTTGGTCTCTATATATCATAGGTTGTTAGCAACAAATGACTTCATTAACTATCATTAGGAAGTTTTGAAAGACCTCAAGGATCATATGCAAAAAGCACAAAATCAAGACATATATTATGTAGAAAGAAATTGTAGTAGATAAACTTGAGTCCAAATTATATAGGCCCTATTAAATTATAAATAAAATTGGTGAGGTAGCCTATGAACTGGAACTTCCTCAAGATAGTAATATTCATAATGTTTTCCATGTCTCTTGTCTAAAGAGAGCTTTAGGCCAGTAAATTACACCCTCCATATATTTTAAAGCCTTAAATGAAGAGGTAAAATTGGTCCTAATCCTTGAAGAGGTGACAGATATGAGGGTTAAGAGGTTGAGAAAAAGAGATATCACTTAATATTTATTTTGTTGGAAGGGCTTGCCAATTAAGGATGCCACTTGGGAAGGTCCAAAGATTTTAAACCATCCAAATTTGAATTACTTGAGGACAAGAAATTTTGAGGAGGGAAGAATTATCATGTACCCATATATAACTAATGAATTTATCAAATTTTTAGTTAGAATGGAATAAGGAAAGTGACTTGGAATAATTATTCTTTTGCCAAGTTGAAAAGTCGTTGGGAGAAAATCGGATAAATATCAAGTGATTAGTATTTTTTTAAGGAAATGTGGGAAATGGTTATTTAGGAAACGATAAGTATATGGTTCAAGGAAACTTAGCAAATTATTTTTTATTCTTATTCTCCAATTAAGTGCAACACATTTGGGAAATTTTATAAATTGAAGCAAAAGTGGGGAAAAATAGGATCTAAGTCAATTTTGGGCAAGTGGATTAAGTTAAAAATTAGTGGACTTTTCCAATCCATGACACTTTCCCCCAATATCAATAAATTATATTTTTTAACCCTCTTTTTCCTCTTGGATATTAATATTCCCTACTTTCATTTTTGGGGATCTTTTGGCTAACTAATGATTTCTCTTGTGGAATAGTGTGCATGCAGTGTTCTTCAAATCATCTTGGAAAAAAAGTCTTAGATAAAAGTGGCCTTTGTATGGAAACCTATGGATCCCAAATATTATAATATGAAACTCATATAATACATAGATACAATTCCATACAATATTTTTTACAAAGCTTCAATGAGCACATATTTTATCTAGTGGATAATGTTGTATGCATGTTATCATCATGAGTAGAGTTACAGGTGTTGGTTTCCAATTTGTGGGTTTAATAAAACATATATCGAGTGTATTTGGAGTGTTATTTTATTTTATTTATGTTTTTCTTATTATATATAATTATCTTATTAGTATGGTGAAATTATTTTGTGTTCTAGGTAGTCTTTGTGGTGCATGTGTGTGGAACTAGCAAGGGTTTTTGCCCAAAGTATTTATTTTAGTCCAGAACTATTGTGGGAATCTATTTTAGTAATTTTTAATATTTTTGGAAATATTTGAATATAATCAAGGTTCCATGAGAATTTGGTTTGAGTATTTATAACTTTTCATGAAAAGTGTCAAAATTTAGGTTCTTTAGCTAGAGTAAAAGGGGCATAAATTATACAAGAATTATTCCCAGTACTAAATTTATTTAATATCTGATATTTTAGAATTAAATTTATTTAGGGGACATGAAATAAATCATCCTCATATCTAAACTATTACCAATGTGGTTTTGACTCATTACAACCCAATCATGTATTTTAATGTTAAGATGAAGGCTTGAAAGAGTAATTTTAATTTTTAATATATATAAAAAAAAACATAGTAATATTTTTTTGTGAAATATGTATATTTGAAATTAAAACACATAATTGGGTTTTAATGAGTTAATGACACATTATAAATGATTATGAGATCGAGATAATTTATTAGGCACTACACTCACCCAAATATTCACTAATGGGGAAGAGGCTAGAGGGTGAAAATCTAGAAGTGGTGTATTACATTAACAATTTTGTACCCACCCAACAAATAAATTATTGCAATGGATTTGTGTTAAATTTTATCCCTTTTCCTCATGATTAATAACAAAATACATGAGTTAAAAATGTCATTTTGATAAATGACTACTCACAAATTTCATTTGGGTAAATGATTAAAAATATACACAAGTAAAAATACCATAAAAATTAGTATCTAACATGTAATCTTGTTATATACTCATATTTTATTGACATTGAATATTTTAACCCTTTAAGGCATGAAATATATGAACCAATAAGCAATTAATTCTTAGCTAAAACCCATATAATCAAAATGGCTAAAATACAATATAAAACAATGATTGTCAAAATTTTGGGTTTTACATGCATGCCCCTTCCCACCCCATTTAATCTACAATTTTATTGGAGTTAAAACTAATTTATAAAATGCAAAAATATAGTTCAAAATTGTGTAAATGGTTACAAGGTGGACTTATCATGTGTCATAGTGATCCAAAGTTTTACTAAAAAAATGTATGTAATTAGATAATTTATTTTCCATGTGAAGCAATAGATATAGTCATAAATTAAATATATAACATATTTTTCAAGTATTGATTATAATTGTATGTGTTTCATGTGATGTTTCATGTGGATTATGTGCTTAACATGAGTAACTATAGATGCCAAGGTTCAAGGATTAACCTAGTCACTATGTATAAAATAAATAAATTATAATGATTATCAATTTCTTGGCCAGGGAAATGGTTACAATTTAAAGCTATGAAATTGATGAGAAAAATCATTTAGGGAAATTAAATTTTTTAATTTTTTTACTTTAGCATCCATTTTGTTGGATATTTTTTTCTTATATTTAACGACCAAGGAATTGAGGGTAATCAAGCTCTAATTTAAATTCAATCTATATAGAAAATATAAATAGATTGAGGGATGCAAAAAAATCAATTTGTGATATTGGTCTTCATGACTCTAAGATAAAAACTGGATGGAATCCAAAATGGATTCATAGGCTATAGTGTTTTAGGGTGTTTACTCTCCAAGTTTTGTACTATGCACTTTAACTAAATCAACCATTATAAATGGCATGCAAATCAAATTATAAATATGTTACTTAATTCTTGTATTCATGATAAAAATAGAAAGGATAACA